>PVKA01019775.1:0-13222 GCA_004027165.1 Ctenomys sociabilis
TGCTGTTTTAGAGTTCCCCAGATGATTGAGATAAAACCTTACTTGCAACACATTGCTTTACTATGAGAAGAAGAAATGAGTCTTGACTCGATCAAGTTAAAAACAAAGAAGCCCTTAAAACGATATAAAATAACATTAATTAAAAATCGAATTTTGTAGCTTAGTGTGGGTAAGGAAGAGTTCATTAGGAAGATTAGAATTGATCTTTACCTTCTGGCATAGCTTGGGTCTGGAGAGCTGATAGGAACACATAGAAGGGGAAGAGCTGCATGAAGAAAGGGACAGAGCAGAAAGAGGTGCTGTGTGGAATCAGTGCCAAAAATAAGTTGATTCTTAGAACACGAGCTCCATACCTGTAGACACTGTCTCGTGTATGCTGTCACTGCTTGTGAACAAAGAGATGCGTGAACCAGTGAACCTACCAGGAGTGAACCTGGCACATTCTTGAAATGGAGTAATGAGAAACAGGTCTTCACGTTAGAGCTAAATCGAATTGTGGACAATTGGAAAAGCCAGCAAAGGAATTAAGCAAGTACTTTTAAGATAAAAATAAAATTAGAGAAGCCCAGAAGCCAACTGCCAATGTGTTGCAGCAGTTGAGGTGTGTCAGAATCAGCGTCTTACATTATTTTCATGACATCTTTTAAAAGCATACATATGAAACAAATGTGATGCTAAGAAATTAATTCAGAGTATGATTTTTTATACATTATATATCTTAATATGAGTGTTTGGTTTAATATTGCATTTTAGCTAAACTGAAGACTTATTCTTCTTGTGCTGGTCTCTGACTCTTCCCTGTCCTCCATTCTCTGGCCTCTCCTCTTGATTTTGAACTTTTCCCTTTTCTATTTTGGCATATTTGACTAAAGTATTTAAAATGCTAGAAAATTATTGCTGATAAGTAACTGGTTACATTCTATTTCCACAAAATATTGAAGCTCAACGTATATTTCAACAATATTTTACTATTTATTTACCATAGAACATGGATAAACAGTGAAATGCAGCTAACGTTACTCTGATCAGCACGATATTGATCTTTCAGATATTGTTTGTGTGTGTGTATTTACTTAAAGTAGTTTAACTAATGCCAGAAATATACATTCTTTTCTAAGAAACTAAAAACAACAACAAAAATAAGTAGTCCAGACAATATTTCACTACTTTCACCCTCAGTTACCATATTTTATAGGCTGTTACTTTCCACACTCATGCCTTAGTAGTTTTCCATAAAACCTGTCACACCTAACAGTATGGTCTACCATAAAATCTGTCACACCTAACAGTATGGTCTACCATGCATATTTGCAGAAATACAGGTATTTTACAAGCTGTGAATAAGTGGAATAGTGACAATGTGGTTTTCTAGTATGTAGAATTAAATCTGAGTCCGAAGCTAAAAACCCCATAATTAACAGAACTTTAATTGCTAGGATAATTGTTTGAAGGGGGGGGCAGAGCTACACAAGAGTATCTTAGCCGCACAGCTACCTGAAGCAAGATTTTAAAAAAATGTTGAGAGTAGAAAACAAAATGTAAGTTCATATCCATAGATAATTAGATAGTCCAAGAAACCACTTTCACTCTTGGAGGCCAGGGGCAGAAGGATGCGCTAAGTCAGTGAACCCCTGCCCTTCCTAAGGGTCTGTATTTCTTGTTTCATTTTATAAGAAAGCTTTAAATTATAATGAAATTATAATGGAATTGTCTTCCACAGAAATATGCATTTTTAGGATTTAGGTAGGCTCGAAGCAACAAGATTTTTTTTTTTCTTTAGATGGTGAAAAACGTGATGACACACGCAGAAATTATTGCTGGATTTTTAACAGGCTGTGATGGCCTTGGGAAGGAGAAGGGAAAGGGCTATTAAGAGATTCTGATGGCACAAAACAGTGGCTAACTTTGCCCCAAATTAGAGTCTATCTGTGAGGCTGAGCAGGCTGCTCAGCATCACAGCTCCTTACCCTGCTAGGGCTGAAATCACGCATGAGTTAAACAACTGACCTTTGTAAAATCCCTGGCCAGGCGAAAGCTGTGGCTCCTGCTTCACTATGCCAATTACCTGGTCTCAGACGCGAAGGGGAAAAAGGGCTGCGCCTGTAAAACTACATTAGCTCAGAGGCTGCTTTGCCCGTTTATGCTGGAGCCTGATCAGCTAGCAAGGATTTAGACCAGAGTGGAACCACAGGATTTAAATCATGCATGGATCTCAGAGACAGAGAGAGACATCTACCGGCCCGTTTATTACCGGCCGCGAGCGCCTACCCTCCACTGTAATTAATGTAACATTTTCTTTCTCTGCAGCTGACAGCCAGGAGCATAATTAGAGCCTAATGCAACACGGAAAAGCCACCGATGTGGAGTGGAGTAAACAGTAAACAGCGCGGTGCGGCCGGTGACGGGATGAACGCGGGCACCGAGACGCTGTCACGCGGCCAGGCCGGGCGGCGGGCAGACAGACAGCTTGAATTAATCCCCGGGGACGCGCGTGACAGGCGGGCGCGGCGCGCAATTAGAGCGTGGGAGGAAATTGAAAATGACAAAGGTGTGAACATATGTCAAATTACAACTAAATGATAAATTACAATTCTGTCATTGGAGTAAGCGGTAATTAAGAAAGATTTCAGCTATCCCTCTTGGAAAAAATAAAATAAGAGCGAGCACCCCATCTCCGCGCACGCCCCCTCCCCAGCCCGGGTAGGTTTGTCTGCTGCAGCGCTTCCATTATCTGGCGCGGGCTGAGCTGCCCCACTCCCAGCTGCATTATTTGTGTGCATTAGGGATGATCCCTCCGCCTCGCTCCGCTGCAGCCCTACAGCACTGTGTCACCGAGGCTGGTGGCTCTGTGAGCCCCGCGCGCTCTAATTATTTTAAACAAGCCCCGCGCGCCCGGCTGACAATTAGGGGCTGCACTGGGGACCGTGGGGATTGTCACCCCTCCCCCTTCCCGGTGTCCCCACAGACAGGAA
This sequence comes from Ctenomys sociabilis, assembly GCA_004027165.1. Classification (NCBI taxonomy): domain Eukaryota; kingdom Metazoa; phylum Chordata; class Mammalia; order Rodentia; family Ctenomyidae; genus Ctenomys; species Ctenomys sociabilis. Next base: position 2,973 of record PVKA01019775.1, read on the forward strand.
CAGCGCAGGAGGGGGTGGCTGCTCCTTCGCAATGTGCAACAACTGTAAGATCCTCACGCGTTCGAACACAACGCTCAGCTCCAATTTGGGGTTCCTAACCCCTGGGCTTGGGGAACCTCCAGGACTGGGGTGGAAAGCTCAGGGCACAGGGATTGACCCCGGGGCCAAGATGTGCCACAAGCAGAGGTGACAGCCAGTGCGCTGGCCTTAGCTTCTCCACACCAGACACTAGACGAGTCCCCCTGCTTACATGATCCTGTAAACTCTCCAGATACAAGAAAATCACAATACTTCAGGAAGAAGGGCCCCACGGGCCTGGTTCCTAAGGTGATCACCTAAGATTAGCATGTCATGACACAGAATTGACCAGGACCAGCATTTTCCACGATTTTGTTTAGTGGATCCTTAAGCATTATTCTGAGAAGGAAATAATATTAATAGCAATACTATTTATAAGAGGATAGGCTGAAAAAAAATAAATAAAAATAATAAATAAATAAATAAAGAGGATAGGCTGAAATAAATTTGCTCAATAAATAAGCAAAACAACCATCCCTTACTATTCTAATATTTACAAGGTAAATTAATAAATTGTCTGTGCATTTATATTCCTTGGCAAATGTGAATGCAATGAAGGGCTAAGATCTACACTCAGAGCAGTGTCTCAGTATAATTACAGAATCTACAGCAGGATCTTGAAATTGTGACATCTTCTCTTAGAACTTATGCAAATATTTACATGACTCCTTTCTACCCTCCTCTAGGGCAAAAAGGAGGCAAATATCCAAAAAGCTAAATAAAATTTCTGGCAGAAAGGTCAGACTCCAATGATCTTCTTGGATAAATCAATTTCTAGCAGCTGCGGCCTGATATTGAAAACTTAATTGGGGAAGCATGCTAAAAGTTAAAGGGCTAGAGTTGGATTAATTACACAAGGTTTTCCTTGTAGCAAATCTGCTGGCCACAGTTCTCATTCGTCCCTAGATTGGGGTGTGGTTTCTACTGTACTTCTGCAGTCTGACAAGGTTTTCTTTTTGTTTTGTTTTGTTTTTTGTTGTTGTTGGTTTTGTCGTTGTTGTTTTCCTTACAGCACTGCATTTAGAATCATCTCTCTGCTTCATGAGAGACGGGGCCCAATGGGCTCACACACCTCTCTGCACACGGGTTTGGTTCGGATGCAGAAGCCTCTGACACTGTATGACAGACCTGCAGCTGCGTCGAGTGGGGGTGAGCTGAGACCCACGTCACCCTTCCCCTTTCTCACAGGAAGAAAGCCCGAGGACAGAGAAGAGAATTATGATTGTTGTCGCAATACTGCTCACTCCCAGAGAAAGGACTGTGGCCTGAAAAATTGTCTAGACTTTTATTCCAATTAGAGAAAAATGTTCACAATATAATCTCCCAAAAGAAACTGTTAAATATTCATTAACTATAACATAACAATTTAAAATGGTGTGTGTAATTTAGTAAATATTGACTGTGGAGTAATAGCAATGTTCAGGCACAGCTCTTCAGACATATATGAAAGAAGGCAAATCTGAAGAGTATTAGAAGTCACTTTTCCCAGCCACATAGTGTTCCACACTCAGTTTATTATTATCATTTGTTTATTAAAGGTAGTTGAGAGGTTAAACATCTTTCTTCAGAGTTGATGGTACAACATGAACTTCCTCCACAATTATATTGGTTTCTGTGCATTATACCTTTACTAGTAATTTAAATCCCAAGACTGGCCAAATAGCTTGACAGATTAAGCACCTGTATAGGCAGACACAGCACCTGGAGTCCAATCCCTCATTTGCCCAGCTGGCTCCACCCCCAGGGTGCACTGAGATGGTAATTGAAACTGAACATGGTGACACACACCTGTAATCCAAGCTCTTGGGAGTCTGAAGACAGGTGGATCACTATGAGTCTGATCTATGTAGTGAGACCCTTGTAGACCCTGTAGTAACATATAAAACAAAAATTCTTTATATCTACCACATCTGTTAACTTTTCAGAAAGAAAGCTGTACTTTTACAACCCTTGTGGCTGTGGAAGTGATTTTGTAGACTAGTGACATCATTACACTCCATGTCACCTCAGTGTAGACATTAGAAGTGGATATTACACTGGAGTGCACTTTTTCCAAAGATTCTCAATATTTAACTTATATATGTCCTGGGGAGACTCACCAGAAATCTGCATTATGGAGAAGCTTTCTTCCTGAAGTATAGTAAAATGGGGAATTGGGTAGGAAAGTTTTCAAAATTCCATCAATATGTATGTAGCTTATAATGTAGTCATTTAAACATATACCTTTCTTCAAATATTCAACACATGTATCATTAAAATTTGCAATTGTTGGACAGTTGCATACTTAATGGATATTTCCTTAAGTAACACTGTATCCGATCCACAAGTGTACTCCGGATGCTCTCTGGATGTCATGGTACATATTACTCAGTAGCCAGTTGCCAATAATGTACACATGATGAGTCATTCCTCACATCTAATCTCAGCAGGTGTGAAGGAAGTCTAATTTTTAAAATAATGAAGAATGCTTTGGCAAAAGGTAGGTGAGTTTTCCCTTTCAGTATTGACAGAATGACTGGAACTAGATATGTATTCTTACCAAAACAAAAGAAAAACTAGGGCACTAGAAAAAAAAAACACATATGATCGCCATCTGTAGAAGTTCAGCAATAGGCTATGAACTTAGAGGTATACTTATTACAGACACCCTGACCACCATCTAGGAATATTTTATTGTTTTGGAACACGAAGAGGTGGAAGCCAAACTCAATGACAGCCTTACTTGCTTGCTCAGGAAGAGCAGAGTGCCAGTCGGTCAGAGTGGCTGTGACTTGCAAGCAGGTTCTGCGTGCCTGAGGGAACAGAAACCTACACAAGAGCTAAAGACCCAGCTGAGGTGAAGGGCTGGGTTGTGTGTGCAGAGCTGAGGCTGAAGGCCCACGAGTGACCCTCGGATGCCACCGTCCACCCAGGAGACTTGGATAAATGTCATGATTGGTCCACAAATATCAGGAAAGGCTGCATGTGTTATGTCTAAGTAAAGCCTAGGAAGAAGTAAGTTCAAAACTGACAGAGCCACCAAAATAATTAATAAAATAAACAGGATAATAAAAGATCTTCCAGGACCCTAACCCTAACCAAAATGAACACCACTTATGATAAAATGGGACATTCTAGAAGAGGAGAGTTGAGCGTTGGATAGTCTGTAGGCAAACACCTGGTTTTGGAAATAAAGTTATATTGTATCACAGATGTGTCTGTAGAATTTTATGTTGCCCCTTTATGTTTGCCCCAGCCCTAACCCTAACCCTAAGCCTAAGCCTACAACAGCACTTATGTTGTTATGAGTGACTCCTTAGGCCACAACCAAAAATGGCAGCTGATCCTTTAAGAAAATTGATTTATACACAATGGAGTATTCCCTAACTATGAGTAAGGCTACAGTTGAGCTATTGGTAGGATCTTTCTTTTTTATTTGGATAACTTTAGTGTCAACCTTTATTTTTTTAAAGAAGAGGACACACATTTCCATTTTGCAATAGTTCTCATAAATTAGATAAGACAAATACAAACAAATGACTATTTTTAAATTGAGTTTAAAAAAATTAAAAACCAGTAGAAATGATACAGAATTTCACTAACCAAAGTGATAGGAATTATTGGTAGGATTCTGAGACCATAATACTCAGTGAACCAAATCAGACACTGAAGGTTTAATGTTGCTTGTTTTTTTTTTCTGAAAACTTCAAATAAAAATAATTTAAAGAGCAAAATAAAAGAGAAATGGTAAGAAATAGGGAGGTAGACTGTAGAGATAGAAAGAGGATCTGGAGGAGGAGGAAAGAGGAAGGGCAAAATGGGAAATGTGAATAAAAATGACCCAGAGGCAGTATGTGTGGGCTTCAGCTTCCTAAGACGAATGGGGTTCTGAGCTAGACTCACTACTGGGTATTGCCAAATGTGTGACATATGAAAATACTTACTGGACACAAAAATATGTAATAGTACAGAAATAAAGATCATTTGAAAAAGTGTGGAAAGGAGCCTGAGATGTTGGATTCGTTGTTCAGAAAGTATCAAACAGTCATGAAAGTGCTTCTAGAAGCTTCAGGAAAAGACCTTCATAACTACTCTCGGCAGATAAAAGGGAACTATAAAGTAGCCAGGTAGGAATTCATGAATCAAAACAGAATAATATCTGAGGCCATACAGACACTTGGTAGGATTAACTAAAGATGGAAGGCCCCAAGATCTAGTGAGCTTAAAGACAAATGAATAAATACTCAGCAACATGAAAAGAGGACAAAAGAGAATAACAATACATAAGCGAACATGGGGATGAGTGGGACATGTGTAACTCAAGCTCCATAGGGAGGAAAACAGACCAGAAAACATGTTTAAAGAAATAGTGATTGGAAGCTTTCTAAGTTTATAAAATAAAATATCAACTTCCAGATCTAAGAATCTCTGCAATCCCCAGCAACACAACTTCCCAGACAGCTCCACTCAAGAAAATTGCAGTGCAGCTGGTAGAAACCAAAATCACCTGTGGGGTTTTCCTCCTGGGGGTAAAAACAAAGAGCCCTATTACTTGAAATATAACAATCATACAATTAGTATCAAATCTTTTACTAGAGATAATAGATGCTAGAAGAGAATGAGAGAACAACCTAGAGGAACTGAAATGAGAAACAACTTTCTAGGCACATTTTGTATTAACAAAATGTCTAACAAAATGTCCTTGAAAAAATAACGTGGAATAAGCAAAATTTGACGATGTTCATCACCGGCAGAGTGAAAATAAGAAATATGAAAGAAATTATTCAGTTTAGGGGAAACTAAGAGAAGGGAGAACTACAGGAAAAAAAATAGGAACACTGGGAGTTGTCAGTACATGGGAGTACAAATTATCTTTTCCAGTCTTAAATCAGTTTAAAGACCAGAAAATGGCTTAAAGTTAAGAATACTGAATTTTGGTAATACTAAAGTATTAGAAATATGTAGCCAAATGTTGGATGTTGAATGGAATTACATTGCTTACTATTCTGTAAGGTACATGGTGAAATATAATAAAATTACAAAGTCTCTTCCACTAGCTTGTACAGAAAGCCTTTATACTTCTGTGTGGAAGGGCTGCCAAAGATTGCAAGGATCCTCGGGAAGGAGCCAGGATGACAAAGAATATGACAGTTCACTTAGGGGTGGAGCTTGTGTGGACCTGGCACTCTACTGGCTCGCCACCATCGCGACCCAGCAGACTCACTGGGAAAATATTTGAATGTTTAAAATCTGGTGGCATTTAAGTGTTTCAATTCTCAAAGCAAACACAAAACAACAATACTAAGACAAAAAAAAAAAAAAAGAGAGAGACATGAAAGCAGTATTGTAGTATGGTGAAGTTTCCACTAATCTAAAAAGAAAAAGAAATTGGCAGAGAATTGAAACCCAAATGAACATTTAGAAAAAAGCTATGAATATATCTAAAAGAAAAAAATCAATACTTACAGTAAATTACTAAATATAAATGAGCTGTATTTTATGCTTAAAAGGTAATGAATAAGAATGGTGTCTTTAAAAAATATGTTTTTAAAAAAATAATGTAATTTGAATAACACAGATTAGGTTGAAAATAAAATGGAGGAAATTGATGGGTTGTACAGCTAATACATGTAATAAAAGCAAGGTTGCTCTGTTAGTACCATAGATAGCAAACTTCAGGCTCAGAAGTACTTACAGAGGCAAATAGAAATCATCCCATTAAAATGTTAATCCAAGGGAAAGACCATGACACTTTAACGGTATGTGAACCCCAAACAGTGCTTCAAAATAAAAGGAAAAAAATTAAAGAATAGAACATAAAAATGGTGAAATGCACTGTTTTTAACCTGCTGCTTTTGTAATTTATCAAACAAGTGAGCAATATCCTTAACAATGTCAAAAATTTGAACAACGCTAGCATCAATTTGCCTTAGTTGACATTTGTGAACCTTGACAAACACAGAGAGATGCATTTTGGAGCACAGGAAATGCTCTAAATGATAGAGAATATATATATAAATTTCCTGTCTCCCCACTGGAAGAAGGTTCTTTTCATTTTTTATCATCCCATGTTTTCAGTGCCCAGAGTTTGCATTCCTTGTGTGAAGTTGGCACCTGTGACAATACATTCAATTTCTTTTTCATTCCCTTCCTCTTCTCTTTCTCCTCCCCTCCAACTCTTGATCCTTGCCCATCAGAGAACAATCTATCTCTCTAATTGCTTTTGTCTTTTATCTCCCTCTTTATAACTTGGATTTCTCACATAAGTGAAACTATCTGATATTTAACCTAATGTGTCTGATTTATTTCACTTAACGTTATGGCCACAAGGCACATCCATTTTTTCTATAGACAACTCAAGCTTATCTTTATGCCAGAGTAGAGCCTCACAGTGTGTGCATACCATGTATTTTTATTCACTCATTGACTGATGGACATATGGGCCACTTTCAAGAGTTAGCTATCAAGAATTGTGCTTCTAGAAACATGGGTTCATGTGGATCCCCCAGTGGGGACTAGATTGATCCAATGGAATTGCTAGCATTAAGTTCTGAAAGAGCACTATCATCTGCATAATGATGTCACAGTGTACCTGTACTCCCACCACTAATGCAACATGCTTTTTTGCCCCTTGCCTCAGCTTCATTTTTTATTCTTTTATTTCTCAGTCATGATTATTCTTTATGGAGTAAGATAGAACAGCAAATGCATTGTGAGTGAACATGGAGTGCTCTTCATGACACCCTATGTGCTGGTTCATAAAACAAATTTCAATTAATTTCTGCACAAGGAAGTCATATATCTCATTTTCTTATTCTAAAATGGAATTAATCTGAAAGAAATGTAACAATAATGTGTCTTAAAAGTATTCAGTGTTTGGAAATGAAAATACTAATGAATAAAATAAGATCCAAAGGAAATAAGAATAAATTACAGAAATATTGAGCATTTGGTCAAAGCTTAAGGATAAGGTCAAGATTTTGATTCTCATAATTTTCTATTTAACATTATGATAGAAATCCTCACTAGGGCAAGATGGTTAGAAAACAATAGAAAAAAATATGGAAAGATAAAAAGGTAAAGTCAGTTGATTCAATAAGATTATTCCAGGAAACACTGGCATCAGAATGGGAGAAAATTTTAAGAAACACACAAAATAAGTTCAAAATCAGTATGTTTCATAAAGTTAGAACTGTAAGATCAATGCTTGAAAACTAACTGTATCATAAGGTTGAATTCTATATATTTATTTACCATAAAATCAAAGATGTAATATATTTAGAAATAAAGTTAGCTACAAATTACACAAGGCTTCTATACTGACAGTGTTGTGCAACATATACTAATGGAAGAAATAACATTGTCATGAGTTGAAAAACTTAGGGCTGCTAAATTATATTTTTTTCTCCAAAATTGCTTATAATTTTAATGCAGTCTCCATCAACATGTCAACAGGGTGTCTTTTCATGAACTGATAGGTTGTTTTTTTAAAATCCTGTGAATGTTGACGTGTGATAGCAGAGTGAAGGGAATCTTTAAGAGAAAAGATTGGGCTCTACACACTGCATAATTTCTAGGTTCTTTATGAAACTACGGTTATGTCAAGCAGCACAACACTAATGTCAAGACATATAAATAGATTGGTGGCACAGAATAGGAGGAATAGATTTAAGTTCACACTTATAAGTCATAAGCAATTTAATGGGGGAAGAAAACTTTTTGACAAATGGTGATAGAAAAACAGCTTTAAAATATTGAATTGATTGAACATCTCCTACCTCAGCCTATACAAAAAATTAGCCCAACTGCATTTCAGATCCTTGAGTTACAGGTGGAAACTAAAACCATTATGAGAACAAGATTTTAAATGAACTGAATTTTTGAAAAAAATCATAGAATTTTAAATAGATAAAGTGAAATTCGCTAAAACTAAGGCATCTTCTTATTAACAATATCACTGTTTCAGTTATTCTTCTCTTGTTGCTGGGACAAATACCCAGCACTCAAAATGAGGGAAGGAAAGCTTTATTTAGCTCACAGATACTGAAGGTTTCAGACCATACTCAGCTGGCTGCGAGAGCAGAGCAGCACAGCAAAGAGCAGAGAGCAAAGGGAGGAGGAGGGGCAACAAGGGCTACAGAGAGGAAGTCTGCCTCTCGTTGCTCTTGTATTACATTCAGGCTCTCTGCCCCACTAGGTGTAGCACTCACACACAAAATCCCAACAGTACCCAGACCCATAATCCCAGCCCTGGACCATGAATTAATTAAAACTGTAGAAGTATACCTCAATGACTGCATGAGTCTTTAGGGGGAAAAATACACACAAACTATAACAATCACTATCATGAAAAATGAAATGACTGGCAAAATATAGCCCTAATGAAGATTTTACATCTAGAACAAGCCTTTGTGAATCACTTACCAAAAGGCAGTCTACCAATTAAAATATAGCAAACCGATCTTGAATAGTAAAAAGAGATATGAATAGCCTTCAGCCCATGAAAAAGAAGTTTTATATTGTTCGTTACCAAAAGTTAAGAGAATGCTAATCAATAGCTAAAATAAAATTAAAAGGCTGACAAATTTGAATTTCCTGAGAATTTGGTAACACTGAACTCTCCCTAGCTGATGGTAGTGGTGTTACAAAGTTAAACAGATACCTAATTCTTTAGTCAGAAAGTCTACTCCAAAATAATTACCAAGAAAAGTGAAAGCATGAGCTTACAAAAAGATTTAAAAAGAGGATTTCCATTTTTATTCATAATAGCAGGAAATTATTTTAAAAATCAAAATATCTATCACAGGAGAGTAAGAAACAAGCTGTGACACTGTCATACATCGAAATACCTTTTAGCAATTAAAAGGCTTCTGATAGACACAAGACGTATACACATGCTAGAAGGTTCATGTTGCACAGTGGAGCCCATTTTCCTCAGTGCCCCAGTGTACATTGTATGATTTCATTTTCATAAATGTGAAAAATAGAGGAAACCTGTCTTTGATACTAGAAAACAGAACAATAGCTGTCCCTAAGAAGAAATAGAACACTAGTGAACTGAGCGGCACGGATGTTTACCTTCATTCAGGCACTGGTTACAGAGGTTGGAGGCCTGTGACGCACCATCAAATTATACTTATAAGACCTAGGCATCTTACCATGTGCAATTCTGGCTCTGTGTAAAACGCTTCAGCACTGCCACTGTGACTTCTGTGATGTTGCTCATAAGGTCTCTGTCACGGGGATGGAAGCGGTAATGAGTCTCCTTTTTCCTGAGCATTGCACTCCTCACTGAAAGCACCAGGCACTTTGAACAAAGCCATAAACTCTTTTTCATGACTGTGGCTTGATGTTGCTGCACTCCGTACTGCCGTATGGGTGTGGTGTCCTTCTTAGCCAAGTGTTAGCACAACTCTGCTACCCACCGGCAGTAACTTACACGGTACTAATCATCACACCTCAGGGGCAAAAGAGAATGCCGTTCTAATTAACACAATTACATCATCTTTTTAGATTAAAAAAACACACCTTTACTCTGGCCACTAACACTCCTTTTGCTCTTATGATATACATATAATAAAAACCATCGCATGTGAAATGTTTTGTAAAAAGTATCTTTTCTAGCAAGCAAATTCTCCATAACATCACCATCAAAATGATAGATGTTTTGATGAACATTGAACTTTCCTCTTGTGCTCGCTTTGGCAGCACATGTACTAAAATTAGAATGATGCAGAGAAGATTAGCATGGCCCCTGCGCAAGGATGACACGCAAATTCGTGAAGCGTTCTATATTTTTCTCTGACAAAACTAAACAAAAAAGGGGATGCAAGTGAATGACCATATTGTATCTGTATATTCAAAATAGTTAGGATAGATATACAGCTACATTCTTTTAATTCAATGGACAAAAATATTTGTTCTAATTGTGTTTGTGGACAAGACATCATGTCTGCATCTTGTACAATGAATAACCACTAAAACAACAATATGTAATGTACTTATTATTGAAACTGTCCTACTAATCGATTTTGAAACTGTCTCATTATAATTTGTTTCTCAATAAAATAATTTTAAAAAAGAAAAGAAAAATTCAGATAAAATTAAGCTACTATATTTGATGGGCAGACTTATTGGAATCCATGAGACCCAGGACAGCTGATTCTGGGTGCTAGGAGTAGTGAGCAAGACCA
>PVKA01019775.1:13322-41589 GCA_004027165.1 Ctenomys sociabilis
AACTGTTTTCATACTGTTTTGGTATCGTACAAGGTGCATACATGATATTATACTTACAGACATTGTTGTAGCAAATGTCACTTATCAGTGAATTAAGAGTGTAGCTGTTTACTTATTTTTTATACCTCAATTATATCAAAAATTCAATAATTATTTTCCTAGTGGATGACCATAGTACTAAAAGCCAACATAATATCCTGTCCAACCACCATTAGTGCAAATCTTGCCTCTCGTAGGATTATGTAGAAGCCCAGCATTATCTATCCCAACTGTACTGTCTATACACACACATCATGATTTTTTCTTTCTATACCCCTTCCTTTGTCTACACCTGTCAAAGGTGGGCACTCTATTGTCATTCAACTAACTTAGATGCTTCCAAGCTCTTCTTGAAAACTGTGTTTATCAGTTTACTATGAGGGGATTTCCTTTATAGAAGATATATTTCTTTTCTCTATCAGTTGAATTTATGAAATTTTCAATTCAATCAGTTGAAGATTATTACATATCTTGTTATAATTTTATTTTGGTCATGGCTATTTGAGTTCTATATGCTTCCTTCATTTGTATGTCAAATTCCTTATCCATGCTTGGGAAATCTTCTGTAATTATTTTGCTGAAGAGGTTTTGGGTTTCTTTTTTTTTTTGTAGTTGTTTTTGTTTTTAATGGCAAAAAACAGATCTTGTGAAAGTTCAGAAAAAAATCAGCACCTACATCAAAAACTTTTATCCTTATAGGATATAAAACACAAAAGAAATTAACAGATTCCTAGACACTTATGAATTACAGAAGATGGATCAAGAAGGTATAACAGTTTGGAATAATCTAGTATCAGTAAAAGAAAAGCAAAGGTTCTGATGGATTCACTGCTGAATTCTAAAAGAAATTTTAGAGAAGATTTAATGCCAATGCTCCTATAACACTTTAATGAAATTCAAAGGGAAACAATCTTCCCTAACTCATATGCAAATATCACCTTTATACTAAAACCAGAGGGAGACTCAACCAAAAAATAGGACAGGTCAATCTCCCTAGTGAACATAAGTGCAAAAAATACTCAATAAGATACTAAGAGCAAGCCGAATGAAGTATATTATCAAACTCGAGGCTTTTGTAGGTAAATGGATGCAGCTAGAGACTTACTTCTTAAGTGAAGTAAGTCAAACCTAGATGTGTAAAAATGGTATTATCTCCCTAGGGTAAGAGTCTGAAAGAGTAAGTGAAACTTGAATGGCACAGTAGATATTGTGACAGGGAAAGAAACTATTCAGATGGAAAGAAAAACTGGGATGGGGAAAGGTGGAAAGAAAAAAATGGAAAAAGAAATATGTGTGTATATACATAGGATAGCTTGGGTAATTGTACTGCTAATTTCTGATTCTCTATTGAAAAGAGCAGTTAATGTTGATTTTTTTTAATTTTTATTTTTTCATTTATTTTTATAAAAAAAAAAAAAAGAAAGAAAGAAAGAGTTTCAGGATCCCTCCAGAAAGGCCACCCAAGGAGCTGGTTTCTCAGGAAATCGTTTTGCCCTGTATTTTGTCCCACTGAAGAGAAAGTGACTAAGACAAAGGATAAATGAAAAAAAAGTCATACTTTATCTAATTTATAAGTTCCATGAGGACAAAGATTTTTGCCTGTCTCATTCACTTCTGTATCTCCAGTGCCTACAACAGTTCAGATGGGTTTTTGGTCTTCACAGTCTTTCTACTTGCCACCATAGACAAATCAGTTTTAATTTCAATGACTCTATTTTTTGTTTTCCCAAACAGAAGTAATAATTCACACAACTGTCATGAGGACCAGATGAGATAACATAAAGTGCTTCACGAATGAGAAAAATTCAAAAATGTTATTTTTGCAGAGAAAACTGCCATTTCCTTTTTCCTCCTGCCCTCTCCCAATTTGTTTTTTTGTATTTTTTTAGGGAAGGGTGTACAGGGTGTTCAGGGTCTCACTACTAGATCAGACTCATAGTGACAGCCTCCCAAGAGCTGGGATTACAGAACTGCACCACCACACCCAGTCTCAATTGTCCTGTCAGCACACCCCCGGGCCGGGCCCACAGATGGAACGTACACCGGCCCCCCCAGCCCCTGGGAGCCAATTTGCAGGGGCTTTAATCTGCTGAGCTATTTGGCCAGCCCTTCCCCCAATCAATTTGAATGCTTTTTAGTCCTACCAAATGCAGTCCTGATGAATCTCCGGGACCCCACTCCAAAGCCGTGCACCAGACGCTATCCCAACAAGGCCACTCCCTAGCGATGGTCAAAGCACATTTTTTCCCCACTTCAAGTTCAGTACAATCTATTCCCCATTAATTGTGGTGAAGAGCATGGACACAGATCCAAATGCTGCCTCTTCAGTTCACTACCAAGTGCTTTTTCTTTTTGGTGCTGAGGATGGAGCCCAGGGCCTTGTGCATGCTGAACACACACTCAGTCACTAAACTACTCCCCCAGGCTTATCCAGCTCTTAAGGAAATTCTCTATTCTTCTGAGCCTGTTTTCTCATCATAAAATATGGGGACAATAATTAATTATATCATGGAGTTGTTTTGAGAATAAAGTAAATTAATAATGTACATATTCCATGTACATAGAAAACTTCCAAATATGATAATAAAAGCCATCAGTTTTGTGCAAAAGTTTGATTTTAAAAAGGAAATAAAAATACATAAAAATAAAAAAATAAAAAAATGTTGATTTTTTGTTTCTTCTTTTTAATTTGTTGATCAATTTTTGCGTGCTTATATCTGGTAATCTGAACAGCCAGTTTGAAGACAACGATATGCAATATAATGACAATTGTTGAATTCCTATGTTTTTTAAGTGAAATTCTATACAGTTTCCTTTTTTTACTGTTTTTATTCTCTTTAAAAATAAAATTTTTAAAAAAAATACCTTTCTGCTGCTTACTAAGACACCAAAAAGATTATTCAGTATTAAGTAAATTAAATTACTTAGTATTAGAATGAGAAAAACAAACATAAATTCAGAAATAAAAGGAGAAAGTGGGAGAGAAAGCAAAGAGATCTTCACAGACTGTTAAGGCTTGCCTACAGAATGCTTGTACTCAGGTCAGTGAGATAGCTCAGTGGACTAAGCCCCTGCTTAGGCAAGCACAGGGACTGGGGTTCAATCCTCAGCACCACGTGAGGCACTGGGCCCGACCCTGGGTGGGCTGAGCCAACCACTGAGACTGGACGTGGTGGTACACACCTGTAATCCCAGTGCTGGGAAAGAGGATCATAGTAAGAGCTTGTACTGAGTACATTGAAAAAAAAAAATTGCCCTTAAATCGTATCAGAACTGTAATAAATGAGGAATTGGTACTACTTGGTTGTGCAACCTCAGATACTAAACATTAAAAGTGACTGCTATACCATGAATTGCAAACAATTATTCATGAATGGCCTTTTGTTAAGTTTACCTAGTAATAGTTATTTATGAACTTAATTGGCAATTGACCATTATCTAAGTATCATCCCCAGCACTATACATACTACAGTAGTAAAATCAAAAAGCATGCTTTCCAATCCCCTCTGAAAAAAGTACAGATAATTTTATTATTCATCTGCTAATTACAAATAAATTGAAAGAATACTTACTAATGTTTAACAAGAATTTTCAAAAATGTTGAAAGTGCATAAATGTATGTATAGGAAGGTGTAATAATTTTCAGAAAAGAGTTGTAAAACACCCTACAAATCATTATTGCTGATTACCACTATTCATAAAATTTAAATTTTATCTACAATTTGGAAGGCAAATGACAAATAAATTTCAGCAATATAACAAATTTCACTTTATAGAATTTGTATTAAAATATAGAAAAAATTTGAGATAGCATCTTGCTATGTAGTTCAGATTGGTTTTAAACCCACTATGTACTCCAGGTTGGCCTGGGACTTGTAATCATCCTCCTGCCTCTGCCTCCAAAGTGCTGCAATTATAGGCAAGTGCCACTACATCTGGCTTTACAATATATATATATAAACATATTTTGAGCTTATGTAAATATAAACTCTTATAAACAGGTGTATCTCTTTATTTAATAGAAAAACTTAATGTTTTTCTATCTTTTAAAATGAACTTTGTGGAGCCGGGCATGGTGGCGCAGGCCTGTAATCCCAGCACTCGGGAGGCTGAGGCAAGAGGATTGTTGTGAGTTCGAGACCAACCTGAGCTACAAAGTGAGCTTAAGGCCAGCCTGAACTGCATAGTGAGACCCTGTCTCAAAAAGACAAAAAATAAATAAATAAATAAATAAATAAATAAATAAATAAATAAATAAATTGAACTTTGTTTTTAGTACATATTACTTAGTTTCATAACAAAATTATAATGTTTAAAGATGTCCCACACATTTTCTGCCCCCTCACATACAATGTCTATCTCGTTATTAGCATCCCACAGCAGGGGTACATGTGTGACAGTCCATGAACCCATGCTGATACATAATGATGATCACACAAAGTCCTACAGTAAAGTGCATCCTTGATATGGCTTATAACTTGAGTTTGAACAAACTGATAATGATATGTACCTGCCATCACAGAATCACAGAGAATTGTTTCATTATGCTACATGTCCTCCCATAATCCCTCTCTTGTTTCTAATCCTGGTTAAGCTCTGATCCTTCTGTCTCTGTACTTCTGCCTTTCCTAGGGTGACATAGCTGGATTCATATAACTTACAGGCTTTTTTATTCACTGGTTTCACTTACTAAATGCACTTAAGTTTCCCATGTGTCATAGTTCGAAAAGTCATTACTTTTTAGCACTGACTGATTTTCCATTGTCTGGATAAACCCAGCTGATTATGCATCCGTTCACTCCCTGTAGGACATGTTGGTTACTTCTAAGTTTGAGGAAATGTCCATAAAATGTCCATAAACCACAAGCTGGCTTTTGTGTGGTCAGACATGAACTTCTAGGGTAAACATCAAGCACCTGACTACTGGATCAGGATAGGGTATACTTAAGCTGCCAACCTATTTTTCCAGAGGCTCTGCACTGTGTTTTCCACCAGCCATGAATGGACATGCCTGTTTCCCAACATCCTCAGCAGGATTTGATGTTGTCAGCATTCTATGTTTGGACCGTTATCCTTGATCTGCAATGGTCTCATAGTTTTGTTTTAACTTACAGTTTCCTGATAATGTATGACACAAAGCATCTATTCATATGCTCATTTGTGTGTAAGGACCTTCTTTGTTTAGGAGTCTATTAAAGTTTTTGGCCTACTTTTTAATCCAAATAGTGGTTGAATTATAAAATCACAAAATATGAGGTCACAGTAACATATACAAAAGTCAGTCACCTTCCTATATGCTGAAAAAGAACAAATGGAGAAAATGAAATACCCTGGCATGGATATAATGAGGAACGGTACAAAACTGATGGAAAATTGAAGTGCATGAAAAGAAAAATGCTCTGTTTATGGGTAGAGAAACTCAACATTTGCAGTGTATCAATTTTCCAATATTGATTTCAATAGATTCCCAGTTGAAACATATGCAAACTATTCAGTGTATGTCAATAAAATGATTATAAGGTTTGTGTAGAGAAACCATCCCCAGTAGCAAACACGATTGGCAGAGAGAAGAACAAAGATGAAAGATGGACACAACTTCATTTCAAGGGCTACAAGAAACCTGCACAATTGAGACAGTGTGGTATGGGTTCAGGAACAGATAAACAGATCAACAGAAGAGAAGAGAATTACAAGAAGAGTCATGGGATCATTGACAGAGTAGCAAAGGGATAATAGTGAGGAAAGTCAAACTTTCAATACTTATGGTGCATGTACAGAATGTGAACATAGACACATCCATTACATCCCTCCAAACAAATCGATTCAAAATGGATCACTGACTTAAATGTAAAATTCAAATTTATAAATCTCCTCACAGAGAACGCGTGTGTGTACGATCTTTATGGAGGAAAAAGTGTCAGCATGCATTGGGCTGTTCGTGCCTGTTGGGTACAGCACCAAAGGTAGACTGCTTCAAAGGGAGAATTGAGCCGGGCTTTATTAAAATTAAATATTTCTGTCCTGAAAGAAAATGATGCAGAGAATGAAAAGACAAGTCATAGACTTGGAGAAAATATATGCAAAAGACATAAGAGTTGGTCATCAGCTTTGGTGCATTTTATGCTTCTTTAAAAACTTGAACAGAGTACACAGATGCCTGTATGCAGCCTTCCCCTTCCTGCAGTTGGTTACGTTGTACACTTGTGTGTTGTATCTCTTCAGCTGATAAATGAATATTGATGCATTATTGACTAAATTCATTTTTTACATTAAGATTTACTCTTTTGTGTGTATTTATTTGAATTTTGGAGAGTGAATGATGTCATGTAACTGCTAATAAAGAATTGAGAGTACTAGTTACTCTGTCATAAAAATCTCCCATACTTCCACTTTTCTTCCTTCTCATCCTTATTTTCTCAACCCCTGGACATTATTCATCTTTTTACTCACTCTATAGTTTGCCTTTTCTAAATATCTTAGAGTTGGAATACTGTAGGAAATAGATTTTTAAGACATTATTATTAGTATTATTATTATTATTATTACTATTATTGTTGGTGTGTGCCACCATGCCAAGCTCACACTTTTCTCCATGGGATAATTCTTCATTTCATGAAGATATAATTTTTCCCTTTATCTACTGACAGGCATTTTGGTTACTTACAGATTTTTTTTTCACAATTGTGAATAAAGCTTGTATGAACCTTCACACTCCAGCAACTGTACTAGCTGTACAATCTTGTGTTCCATCTGACAAGGTGCCCCAAGATCTGTGGGTCAACATCCTTGTCAGCCCTTGGTGGTTCTCAGGCCTGGATTTTAGCCGTTCTGAGCACTCACAGAAGTACCTCACGGATGTCTTAATTTGCCTTCCCATAGTGAGAGGCAACACAGACTTGTTTCAAGTGCTCATTTGTCCTGTGTGTACCTTCTCTGATGAGTTATTTGTTCAGAAATTTCACCCAGTTATTAACTGGACTTTTATTTCTTATTGTTGAATGTTCAGAATGCTTTATGACTTTGTGTACCAGTCCTTTATCAGACATTTTCCCTCCAATATACTCTCCAAATCTGGGAGTCTGTAGCTTGACTTTTATTAACAATATCCTTCATAGACCAGATATTTTTTTAACTTAGATGCAAGCTAGCTTTCCTTGCTTTCTTTCATCCCTCAAATATTTGTTGTTATGCATTAAAAACTCATTGCTGCACTCACGATCACTGAGATTTGAGCCTATGTTATTTTGTAGAAGTGATTAATTTTGCATTTTATATTTTGTTGTGATTCATTTTGATGTACATTTGGTAAAAGGTGTAAAATCAGTGTTGAGATTCTTTTTTTGGCAAGTTTCTCTCCAATTGTGATAACTTGTTTTGAACAGGTGATCTTTCATTATCTAATGGCCTCAGCTTTGCTATCAAAAGCGAGCTGCCTACTTTTGTGGCTCAAGTCTCACTGTGAAGTTTGACCTTAATGTTATTCTCAGTGTCTGCGTGCTCTAACCAGTTCCAATGATCTCGCCGTCTATTTTTCCATCAATGCAACACTATCATGAGTACTGTAGGGTAATAGTAATTTTTGAAGGTTTATGTAAGGTTAGTGCTCCAGCTTTCTCTTTTGTAGTATGATGTCAGCTATTCTGGCTATTTTTCCTATTCCTAGGAGCTTTAGAATTAGTTTGTCAACATCTATTAAGTATCTTTCTAGATTTTGAGTGAGAATGCGTTGAACATATAAATCAAGCTAGAAAGAACTGGTATCTTAAAGTAATGAGTCTTCTGAGCCTCAGATATACAATATCTATGCATTTACTTAGAGCTTCTTTGAGGTCCTCTATCAAAGTTCTAGTTTTCCTTACATAAATCCTGCATAAATTTTGTTAAATTTATGCTTAAGAATTTCATTATTTTGAGTGATAATGTAAGTAGTATCGCATTTTAATTTTCAAATTCCAGTAGTTAATTTCTGGTACATAAGAAAACAATGAACTTTTATACATAACCCTTGTATCTTACTATCTTAATATAAACAATTGTTAGATCCCAAAAGCCTTTTATTTGCTTTTGGTTTTGTTTTCTTTATTTTTTGATAATGCAGATTATTTGGAATTTTATACAGAAAGAAAGATGCCATCAGTTAACAATGACAGTTATTTTTCTTTCTTCTTCCTCCTCAAACTATTCACCTTCTGTTTTCTTTTCTTATCTTTTAGAACTAGCTAAGACCTCCATGCCAGTGCTAAGTAGCAATGGCAAAGGGAGTTGCATCACTTTATTCTCTCTTTATAGAAAAGCATCAAGTCTCACTGTGAAGTTTGACCTTAATTCTATTCTTGGTTTTTCACACATACGTTTTCATCAAGTTGGAGTTCTCCCCCATTGTTGCTGACTTTGAGAGAGTTTTCATCATGACAGGATGATGGCTTTTGTCACTTTTCTTTTTTTTTGCACTTACAGATATACTAGTTTTCATCCTTTTCCCCCTAATATGATAGAATATAAATTTTATTTTTAAATGTTGAGATGTCTTTTTTAGCTACAATACAGGTTTATCAATTTTACTGATTTTTCTTCAAATGATCAGATTTTTTCAATGAATTTTCCTTTATAGATTTACTTCCTTCATTTCTATGATGTACAATGTAATTTTTATTTCCTTTCTTCTGCTTGTTTTTTTTTTTTTTTTTTTTTTTTTTTTTTTTTTTTTTTTTTTTTTTTTTTTTTTTTTTTTGTATTTCAGGGAAGGTTCTGCAAAGTGTTCAGGGTCTCACTGCTAGATAGGACTCATAGTGATCCATCTGTTTATAGCATCCCAAGAGCTGGAATTACAGGCATGTGCCACCAGGCCCAGGCTCAATTGCCATCTCAGCATGCCCTGGGGGCAGGGCTGGCATGGAAGGCCTGGGGATTGAACCCCCAGCCCCTGGGCCTGCTTGCAGGTACTTTAATCCACTGAGCTCTTTGACAGGCCCTTTCTGGTTATCTTATTTATTTTGTTCTTTGTGTATTTCCAAAGGAAGAAACTTAGTTACTGACTTGAGATCTTTCTAAAAAGTATAGAATTCAGCACTATTAATTTCCTTCTAAAAGGTGCATCTACTGCATTCTGAGGATTTTGAGAAAGTTGAATGTTCCTTTATATTTAGTTCAAAATATTTACAGTTTTTCATTCCTTGCCCCATGACAACATTTTTTTTTTTCTTTAATTTCAACTATTTGGGAATTTTGAAGCTATTTTATTTTACTTGTGTGGTTTAATTCTACTGTTTTTAGAAAACATTGTTGGTCTGATTTCTCTTATTTAGGGTTTGTAAAGGCATGTTTTATGAAACAGAATGCTGTCTTTATTGCAGAGTGTTCCATCTGCACTTGGGTATGATGCACTCAACATGGAATGAGGTGAATGGAAAGATAAACCAGATCTATTTGTTCTGGGTCTTGTGCAGTTGGTAGTGTTACTGATGTTTTGCCAGCTGCATCTGTCAATAACTTCTAGATGATTGTTGAAGTCTTCAAAAATATTAGATTTGTCTATTTATCCTAACCATTTTCTTACCCTTGCGTTATACGTTGCTCTAGAATGAGCTAAGGTCCCTCTATATCTCATGATTTTTTTATCTCAAGCATACTGTCTAAATTTAATTAAACTCGATTTTTTCTCTTCTTTACTATGAGAAAATATTTTTGTTTTTATACTTTTAAACTATCATCTTTTAATTTAAACTGAGTTCCTTGAAGCCAAATACACATTTTCTTTGACTTACTCTATTTGGATCACTCACATTTAAAATGATCACTGATATAACTAGGTCAATATCTACTCTATTTGCAACTGATTTTTAGTCATAAATTTGTTTCTTTTGTTTGTCCTAAGCTCTATTTTATATTCTCTTAAACCAGAAAAGTATTTCTTTTCTTTTTGTTTTCCTGTATTTTAGTAAGAGTCTACAGGGTCTTCCTATGTGGATGGTACTCACAGTGATCCGCCTGTGTTCAGATTCCCAAGAGCAGGGATTACAGGGGTGTGCCACCACGCCCAGTGTCAATCATGGCCCTGGATCGGCACTCCTCAGGGGCAGGGCCAGCACTGCATGAGGGAATCAAACCCATCCAACTGCATCTGCTTAAGCAGCACTTTACCCATTGAGCTATTTGGCCAGCCCAACTAGAAAAGTGTTTAAAGCAAGTTACCATTTTATTAGATTTCCTTTCTTTCCTTAGTGTCTTGGTTACCTTTTTCTAGCTGCTCAGACAAAATACCTGATAACCAAAATTGAGGAACAAATGATTTATTTAGCTCACACTTTGTGGAGGTTTTAGTCTGTAATCAGCTGGCTCCCAGGAAGGCTGGCATGGCACAGGGCAACAGTTCAAGGTGGCAGAAGACAGCAAAAACAACAAGAACAGAGCACAAAAGATCTGGTGAAACCAGCTTGCTTTCCTTCCTGTGTTCTGTACGGGCTACCCACCCCCACCATCTACCTGCCCCTGTCTTCTGTTAGCTCAGGACATTTCCGAAGTAAGGACCCTGGCTCCCTGCTGAGTTACTTAAACTTCTAAACTTCTCAAGTTGATAACAATGTATTAACCATTGCACTTAGTGTATGAGTGACATTTATTTTAACATGTATTTATTGGTTCCTGTAGAATTTATACTTTGCATTGATAATACACATTTTACCTTTACAACACACACATATGAAGAATTCAACAAATCTATTTTACAAATAGCACCCTTCCATCATGAGTAGTATACATTTCTCTTAATAGAATATTCCAAATCCCTTTTACATATCTCTTACTACACTGCTACCCATAAGCTATAATCCTCTCATACACTGATGCTATCAAATATTTTAAATTAATGTGTTTCATCAAACGAATAAGAAAATAACACATTTTAAGTTACCTTCACTTATTCCTTTTTAATAGTTTTCTCCTTTCTTTACATAGTTCCAAGATTCTGACATAAGTATTTTCTTTCCTCTTAAGAATCACTTAATATCATTTCTAGTAAAAAAGACTTAAGGTCCTCATGTTTGTTTGCTTGAGAAAGTCTTCATCTCTTTTTTCATTGTGAATGATAGTGTTTCTGACTTGTAGGTCCTGTGTGGGGCATTTGCGTGTGTCTGTGTGCTAAGGTCATACAGCTGCATCTCTGCTTGCTGACACCCTTTCGAAGAGAGGCCCGATCATTTCCTGTTGTCTTCCCCACCTCCAGCTTCTTTCAAGATTTTCTCATTGATTTTCCTACATTTTAAAAGTGATATGACTAAGTTTAGCATTGTGAGTGTTTTTTCTAGTAGAGTGTCTATGTTTCCTGTGTTCATACTATGATAAATATCATCAATTTCTGGAATTTCTCAGTCATTTTTTCCGTCACTGTCTTGCTTTCCCTTACTACCTCTATTATGGGCATGTTAAGCCTTTTGCAATTATCCCTAAGCTCCTGATAGTCTGTTTTTCTGTCCCCGTTAGCTTTTCAATTCAGGTTTCTACTGACCTATATTCAAGTTTATTGATTTTTTTTTCCTTGGACATGTTCAATATAGATAAGCCCATCAAAGAATTTTTTCCTCTTCCCAATGCTTTGATTTCTGATGTTCCTTTTTTATTTCTTTCTCAGACTGTCTATATTTCTGCTATATTACCTATTTGTTCTCACCTATTTTGTTTAGAGTCTTTGACAAATGAATTGTAATTATTTCACATTCCCAGTGTGATCATTTCAAAATCTCTGCCATATCTGGGTCTGACTCTGCACTTAAATGGTTTCTTCTAATTGCCTTGCATTTTTTGTTGCTGTTAAAAGCTAATTTAAAAACAAGGAATGAACTAGGTGGGTTTTAAGAGTCTCATGCTCTACTGACTGAGCTAGCCGGGCACCTAGGTAGGTTTTAGTGTGATGCTTTATGTTTATTCGGTTAAGAATTTTACTGTGCACTTGTTTATCAGAGCTGTTGTATCTGAAGCTAACTCTGCTCCTAGTTCCCCTCTTTGTGTCTCTCCTGTTACAGTCTCATTTAGAAACTCTGCTGTTGAATGGGGCCTGACAGAATGACGCTGGAGACATGACTTGTACCTGACCCATTGCTTCCTGGCTCTTTGGCCTCTCTGGTGCCCATGCCGTGGGTAAGCGGCTCTGCCACCCCCCCCTCTGGCATGATGATCAGCCTTTTCCCAGCCCCACACTGAGGGCATGCACCATGGACTATGGGCCCAAATAAACTCTCCTCTTTTCAGGTAATGCATGGCGGGTGCTTTGCTACAGTGACAGAAGCTGAACAGCACAAACCAAGCTCCTGTGTTAACCTACAGAAGACAGTGCAGGTGGTGCTGAGGCATGGGGAGGGGGCCATCCGCCCACTCTGCACTTGGGTCTCACTGTTAGAGTCTGTAATCATGACTTCTCTCCTTCTATCACACACGTTTCTTAGCCACTTTGACTTTGTCTGTAGATGAGGTACGAAGGCTAGCTCAGAGTTGGAGTTGAGTATTTTCCTTCTTCAGGATCCATTGTGCCCTGTTAAATCTCAAGTTCGTTGAACAGGGCTAACATACCCCCGTGGAGGGCAGCCCAGATGCTAGACCACATCCAGCTGGCTTCTCAGCGCTCACTTTCCCTTGCCCTGCTTGCTACCAGTGTGAATGAAAATAGACTCTCTGGCCCTGAGAAGCTGGTGGGGTGCCTAGCAGTAAGACTCCTAAAAGCACTGTTTCTTGTGTGTTTGTTTATTTTACTCTGATCTCTGGCAATGGGAGAGTTCCACCAGCATCTCTGGGCAGAGTCTCTCTCCAGTGTGCTGAGAGTCCTGGAGACAAGCTGTGTTTGCCTGTCTCTGGTTCTGGGAGGGGCTGACAGTTCTTCCCCAGTCTTCAGTTCTCTGATGGCTCAAAGAATTTGTTTTTCCAGTTCATTCACTTTTTTTCTTGTTTTCAGCATGAGCATAACAACTGCCAAATTCTTTTGACGTTGGAACAGAAACTAGAGGTCTTCTTACACTTTCTTCTGATGCACATCTTTTATCAGTATGTGTTTGTTGTAAACAATGATTACTTTCATTTGGGGAATTAGCATATGCATAAAACACCTTACTTTCTTTTCTTACCTGTGAAGAAAAACTAATGAAGAATGTGGCTTATTTAACAGTAATTCCAATGGACATTCAGATTTCTGGTCATTCTTGTAAATTAAAGGTATATATCAATGAACCTAAAATACTTTAGCTCATGCTTTTAACAGTGAATCTAAAACTTATCATTTTGCTGATAATTTAAAGATAATAAATAGTACATAACTCTCAGTTTCCCTTCAGATTACATGTCCTACACATAATTTACAAAGAACCACGAAGTAATACTTAACACTAAGAATTTACACTCACTTGATTCGGTATGTTTAAAACTCTGACATGTTATCAAATGTTTATAAAAATCAGAAGCTGTTATATTTACTCACGCTTTTTATTTAACATTTGGATTTGACATTAGTTAAATAACAATTTTGGGGAAAGTATACTTAGCCTGTATAAATCATCTTTGCCCTAGGAAATGGTAACTGTAATATATCACCAATAGTTTTATCATCACCTGCAATCTTGGAGTGAAACACTAAAATTGTGCCAGAAATTTTAAATACGATTTTGCCTGAGTGATGAACTTTTTTTTTTTTTTTTTGCTGGCTCAGCTCAAAGGTGGGGCCGGTGTGCATGTGGTGCTGGGGATGGAGCCGAGGTCCCCTGCACCTGCTTCAGCTCGCCTAAGCAGACACTTTAGACCGCTGAGATATCTTGCTGGCCTGTGACAGATGAATTTTGAAGTTCTCCCAATACAACATACAGATCACCACAAAGGAGTTTTGGTGCTACCAACTCTCCGGCAATGAATGTTCTTTGCTCCCTGAGAATACATTGCTTTAATGTCATCACCAAATACTGGTCAGCATTGTATCATTCATTATATTAGCTGGGTCTCAGGCATTTGAGGCTATCTCAGACAATGTATTATAAGGAATAAATTCATTATAAAAACTGCAACTGATGCAGTTGAATTTATATGTTTAATTTCCAGTTTAATTAGGAAAGCTGTGTTTTCTACAAAGACCTTTCCTTTCTTCTCTGTCCATCATCCATTTTCTCAATGCACCAATGTGTGAACCAAAAGTAATATTTTTTCTTACTTTCTTATTCAAAATTTTAAACTTAGAAAACAAATTATTGTTTGTTTAAAATTATTTTATTAAGAATAATAAAATAAAAAACTATAAATTCTGAGTTATGCATAAGCTAACATAGAACTGTGGCCTGGGCACCTTCTTTATTTTAATATAGCACAAGACTCCATGTCTAGTGCAAGGCCAGCCTGCTTACACTTGAAGAAAACACTGTGCCTAATACTGACCTTTCCAAGGAGCCAGGGACAACCTTTTTCACAGATTAAAGGACCAACCATAAAAGTGCGGGTTCTGCCATTGCCAGAAGCACTAACTGAACTTCTAAGGAGAATTATTTGCCAAAAAAAAAAAAAAATGTGGGTTTAGATGAGTTTCTGTAATATGCACACTCTTAATGAGGGAAGTAGACCGGAAAACATCTCAAATCAACTATTAGGTGAAATGAATTAACAAGAGTGGCTGGGTGCCTTCCTCGTGCACTATGTTGTGTTATAATTTTGCCTTAAAAACCTTCCTTCTGGGCAGTCAGCAGGGCTCTGCCTTTTAACTTTCAGCGTGCCCCTGCAGTTAAGCCGCTCTGCTCCCTGCTCAAATAGCTGTCCACAGCTGCTGAGGCGGACTGATTTATCCCCCGATAATGGCTATAGCTGGAGAACAAAATGTCACTGCGAAGCTCTTCAGCGATATGCAGTGTGTTTAGCCTAACAGAACTTGTTTCAACCCTATCTGTTTTCTTTTTAAATTTTGAAAAGAGGGAAAATAAAAACAAAACAATACAAAAATTTCACTTAAATTGTATTAGCATCTGCACAATTTATAAAGAAATTTGGGTTTTACATAGTATGCAATTTTTTTTAACCTCACAATGTTTTGAAAAAAAAAATAGCCTCAAAGAGTGGAGACTACAGGAAAATGTCATGCACTCAGAGTGGGGAGCACCCAGGTATTAGACTATGCCAGACCCAGATTTTCTTCAGAGAGTGACAGCTCAGGCTAATTCAGGACTCAGGGAGCATCGCATAGGTCCTTACAGTAACAGAAAAGTCTCCTGGAAAGGATACAGTGAATGTGAACTACATTTTTAAAATCAGATTCCTTCAGAAGTCTTTAAGCATCATAAATATGTCACAGATCTATTTGTAAAAAAAAAAAAGTAAGATGGTAGAACCTATAAATGAAAGATTGTGTTTTTCAAAATATGAACGCATTATTATATTTATTATGTACAAAGAAGAATACTGTATTCTGGGTTAATTTTTAGTTTGAAGCTTCAAGGATCTTTGTCAAAAAGAATTCCCTGAAACACCCACCCAGAGCAGAATCATGTTGCCTATATGTTTCTATTTATTTATTTATTTATTTATTTATTTATTTATTTATTGAAGAACAAATAGCAATGAGACAGTTTCAAGACAAATTAACAGGACAGATTCGATAATTAACACATTGCAGACTATTTTCATAATGTTTTGGTATTGTACAAGGTGCGTACGTGATATTGTACTTACAGACACTATTATAGCAGATGTCTCTAATCAGTGAATTAAGAGAGTGTAGCTGTTTACTTATCTTATTTTTTATAGCTGGATTATATCACAGATTCAAAAATTAATACTTTCTACCTTGTTATCTTCCTGGTGGTTATCCATAGTACTAGAAGCCGACAGAATATCTTGTCCAGCCACTATTAGTGCAAATCTTGCTTCTCATAGAGCCTCTATGTTTCTCACTAAGACCATTTCAGCTGTGGAGGCATTCTTTATAAAACCTTCACATATGACTTATTTCAGATCAAAGAGAACTTTCTTACTAATACATAACATGCAATTGAAGATATTAATCTGACTTGGAAAAAAGGTGCATTCCAGGCTTCAATGTTTTCTGAGAGAATTTCTAAGAAAATATTTCACATAATTTTCCTGTTTCTGTTCTCAAGCAACAATTTACATGATACCCAGCGAGATAGCTCAAGGAACTAAGCACCTGCTTAGGTAAGCTCAGGGACTGGGGTTCGATTCCCAGCACCGCATGCAGCTCAGGCCACTGAGGATGCATTGAGCCACCACTGAGTCCAGGAATGGTGGTGGATGCCTGCAATCCCAGTGCTGGGGAGTCTGATAACAGGAGAATCACCACGAGTCCAAGCTGCATAGTGAGACCCTGTACCAAGTACATAAAAAAAAAAATCTGTTGACAATCTCAAAATTTCACACAAAATTTTTACAATATTAAAAATATTCAAGATACAAGATCACTTAAAACTACTAGTTAGAGAAATAAACTAGATGTGATTCTTTTATGTGTAAACCAACATTTTTTATTTTTTTAATGCCTTCTGGGTTTTCTAAAATATTGGTTGTTGACCCAGTTTCATGAACAGATTAAGTTCAAACATTTTTAATAACTTAATTTTATTAGAAGGGTCAAGTATTCCAGAACATTTTTATATATGTTTGTTTAAATTTCTCAGAACAATAAAATGTCCTGTGGATCTCATCTACACATTCTACACTAGAAAACTTATAGTAATTTTTTAAAAATAAAAAGCTAATTATTTCAGATGGATTACATATAGACAATCCCAACGTAGGGAATCTCTTAAATAGAATTACTTTTCAGCAACAAAGTTCTATGGCAATCCTAATTCATGTAACAGTAAAAACACAATCACAGGTTCCAGTCATTCCAATAAATTTTTAAGAAGTAAAACTCAAAAAAAAAAAAAATTAAAGATATAGGGCTGGGCAAATGGCTTCTCTGGCAAGCGCAAGGGCCTGAGTTCAATCCCCGGTTCCATGAAAGAAGGAAGGAAGGAAGGAAGGAAGGAAGGAAGGAAGGAAGGAAGGAAGGAAGAAAGGAAGAAAGAAAGAACTAGCTGCAATGATATATGTCAAAGAGAGAGAAATTAGGTCAGTAAATGGGGACACAACAAATGAATTGTTTGATACCACACGTAAAAATCCCTGGGTATTTACTGGAAAATGGTGTTTAAGTGGAAAGTTCATATACAAAGCATTAGTTTAAATCTGTGAAAAATAATCGAGTCTGTCATAATTAACACATCTACATGAAAATCGGATCATCACTCATTCTGTCTGTTCCTGCCAAATTCACAAATATTCTGTGCACTGAACTCCAGGCTCTTCGTGAAGAGGAAGGGAGGTGCGGAGAGGCTATGGTGCGGACAGGAGCGGCCGCGTGGAGGAGGCGTCAAACTGCAGCACGCTGACAGGTGGACAATGACAATCATACACATTTTAATTTTGTTTCCTGAAACAAACAAACAAACAAACAAAAAAAAACTGCTCTATTCATAAAGGTTTTCTGGTTACTTGCAAATAGAACTGGCAGTGAACTCAGCTGAGTAACGGCTGTGCTTTGATGTAATATACTGAGAGGTAAATAACTATGTATTTGTATATATTAAGAAAGTCATTTTTTCCTCTATATTTTAAACTACTGTGAACCTCTCAGCGATAAGTGATGTACAATAAATGTTGTTGTAATATTTATAATATTTTGTTATTAATTTCACTTTTGACAAATGGTTTCACTTCATCATTACGGATAACAAACTTGCTGGGATCAGGAAATCAGTGGCATTTCATATACAAATCACACACATTTTTAAATGTTGTTATAATGTTTAATCTGGAAGGAAATGATTTCAGGCTTTAGTCCAAGTATCGAGTAACAGAAGCAAGGAGGAGTTCACCTGTCAGAAACAGAAATTTCTCCCCTGGGTTTGGCTTTGTGCTTTCTTCCCCTAGGTGTAAAACACTAGGAATGGGAAGAAAGAAAAAAGAAGACACAACAAAACAAACACACACACACATGATGCCCCTATTTCCTCATCATTGGACAAGCATATTCACCCACAAGGTGACTGCACTTCTCCCCCTGCCTCCGTTTCGCTCCAGACTGCAGGGGCCTGGCGCATGCTGTCCGCCCCTGAGTGACAGGCTCTGATGTGCGTCTTCAGCCAGACGCAGTGCCGATGGCCATGTGGAAATGGCTGTGTAATGCTGCGCTGATACCAGCCAAGTAATATGATATGGTGCCGTTAGGAACATTATTCATCGTTGATGAGCACATACCTTTTCTGGTGAAACACATACATTTCAGGAAGCAATGCATAGATCATTTACTGAAGCACATTTATTATAGCAAAATGTGTACCTCGACTAATGAAACACATAGATCATAGAGTAAAATGATTATACTTATATTGAGCAGATTTAACCATTTATGGATATACTGGGGACAAACCAGTTCTATTGAGCAGGCCAAAACTGAACTTATACATAAAAAATAAAACACGAATGGATTAATTTTAATTATTGTGCATTCTTTTTGCTGATTAAAACAAAGGAGCTTCATGTGTCCTTAGTTTTACATTTTCCTCTCCAGTCACTTATACACAATTAAAAGGATGTCACTTTTAACATCCTTGCCAATGTGTTAAGCAGAATCAAATGTGAGAAGCAATGAGAAATTGAGACGACATTTAGAGAAAGTAGGGGACATTTGGGGTGTCAATTTATTATTTCCTTTCAGATAAAATTTAGCACTTGCATTCTGACACAATGGTATCCAAGGACCAGCAGCCCGTCCTGACACAATCTGCCTTGATCTGTAGTAACAAATGCCAAGGAAAGTCAGAAATAGGATGTGTGCCATTGCCCTACCCTGCCAGGGTCAGGAATAGACTATCAATTCTCACTGCATAAATTCAGTTAACCTGGCTCTCGGCAGCCCTGAGGAATAGAGTGGACCTAACGCTTTGTTTATGACCAAGGTGTCCCTCAGTACACCTAGCTATGACCATGACCCTAACTCACCAGCACTGGGGCTGGATGTGATTCCCAGACTCTGGGACAAGTGAGAGCATAATTCACTGGACAAGCAGCACACTGAGAGGCGTGGTGAGGTGGGTCTGACACACATCCTTGCGCTCTGCCTGTCTGAACCTGGCTTCTCTTGAAGCCATGCCTTCACCAGCTATGACTTTACTTTGAAAAGCAAAAGTTAGCTTATGGAATTGTTGTCCCCCCTTTACTTCTCTTTGATCCTAGCAATACTTGAGTTGAGCAAAGGAAAAAAGAGCAATGAGAGAAAAGTAAGACCAAATATGGAAAAAAAAATGGTTCATCTCCAAAAGAAGGTAAGCAAACCCTTTCTATGTACATAATGTAAAATTAGTACTTGTTCATTATTTAATGCCCCATTTCAACTCAAATGTAATTTGTCTATCTATAACCCAAGGAAGACATTCTTAATCTTATCTCCTTTTGAAGGAATTTTTTTTTTCCTTGAGATCCAAAACATCATTTTAGAAGACCTAGCTGTACTTATGATTGTGGCTGACATTAAGGCTGCTTTCTTTTCAAACTTTGACTTGAAAACTTGACAATATTCATTATATCTGAAAGCTACTGTTTTTAACCTTACTTGTAGTAGATTTCTATTCCATCTTCCATTTGTAGTCTGTTTTGTTTATTCTTCTTCCTCATACTGTGTGGCCTGGCATCCGAGGACACAGAGGTGCAGGAGATAAAACTGGATTAAGTAGAATATTCAGTGGAATGCACAGAGGACTTTTCCTAAGATATTCCACTTTTCCTTAAGTTATAGAGGCTCACTTCATTATTCACTGAACCTTCCAGTGACCCTGGGATTTCACTATATAATTTATGTTTCCTGATACAATTCAATGGTGTAATATTATGATTTATGTGCTTCATTTATAATTTGATCATCTCAATATAATGCATGTTTTTCTACATGATTTATGTACTTTATCCCATAATATATGTGTTTTGCTCTATGATATATGTATTCATCAACGATGTGTTATGGCACATGCCTGGGTGAGGAGGGAGAACATCCTAGCCTCCGGGTAAGTCTGGAGGTTAATTGCAATCAATTCACCTTCCACACAATTACACATTCATCCACAGGAGCTTGTGGAGTGAGCTGGCTGAACAGGGCAACAGCAGGGAGACAAGTGTACCGGTTTCTTTTTCTCCAAGACCCAAGCAAAAGCCAATTTCAGCATCAGATCAGAGAAGCTGAGTCCTACCCTTTGGTTTTCTCTGTAAAAAAATATATATATATTTTTACAGGTGCTGTTAATCACATTTCCATCCTCCTAACACCACAAACTTCATATAAGTAGCTTTTAAAAGCAATACATACTTACTTAAGAGTCGTATTGAAACAACTCAGAATTTCCCCATAAACGCACTTCAAACAAAATTATGTTAAACTCACAAGTTCAACAAATCTCACTGAGTTCTGTGTAGCATTTTTGTCTTCTGCAGGATTCTTTCCTGCTGTGATGACGCAGCCACTACTTATGCAGCAGACAAGTAGGAAACCCTCACTTTGTTCAGACACGTATAAAATGGTCTACAGGCCCTGTCAGCACAATATTTGCATTCTACGATGAGAAACAGACAATAAGAGAAATAAGCGTGTAAAACAAGTCACGTGGTAGATGAAGCTATAATTTGTACCGTGTAGTAAAATAAATGGAGGAGAACAAGAACTCCTGGTTGGGATGGCAATGTTTTTAAAGTCAAGTAGGTATACCATAAAATCCTCCTGGGGGTAAGAAATGGAACAAGTCAGCAGGAGGCAATGGAGGTAGCTGTTCCTGTGGCTAAGGGAACAAACAGCAAGTGCAAAGGAGAGGCAGGAAGTTGCAATGCTCTCTGAATAACCTGGACAAAACAAGGAGACAGGGAGCAGGGCAGGAAGAGCAAGGAAAACTAGTAGAGGAAGGTGAAGCCAGGCAGGTGTTCAGTGGAAAGAGATCAAGTTGGGTGCTGGAAAGGATCCCAGGTCTTGGTGCTGTCCAGATGCTGCATGGGTCCGGGGCCATGGGTGGACAGGTGGAGCCATGAGCGAGGTGTGGGCAGGATAGGAATTTAGCAGTGGAGATGCAATGGAAAAAAAGTAAAATCAAGTTAAAGTGACAAATGCTCTGAAAGATTGCATATGAAGTATGAGAAAGACAAGCCAACTTATTTCTAAGCACACTAAAGTAGAAAGACAAGGCAAAAAAATTGAGTAGTTTAAGAATATACTCATTTCACTATTAAAAAATAAGTACATGGGAATGGACTATTCACAGGGAAAGGCTACCATGGTTGGAACAGAGCCCACATAAAGGCTCTGTTCATAACTAGAAACTTACTAAGCTACTGGCTCTGTGTTTTCTTGATACCTGGGCACTCTGGAGTGACTACTTTTGTTCAACAAGTATCTAGTGTTCTGCTTTCCAATCTGAATTAATCTCTACTCAGGTAGGCTGTGTCCATACATCTTGTGTACATGTGTGATTATTTTCAGTTCAATAGCAGAGGTAAAGAAAAATAGAATGGAAAAATATGAAAGTCTACACTGATTGTATTTTTCTTTGTCTGGTAAATTGAAATCATTTGAAGTAATGTGGTCCATACTCTGTGCTTTTATCAATGCATACTTGAAAGCAGTAGTTTACAATGAGTAAAATAACATACAGTCCCTTGAGGACAGGACAATAAATAAAGAGGTACATAAAGGGAATTATGCAAGGTTTTGTTCTTAAACTAGATGGTGGCTATTAAAGTTGTTTCAAATTTATCTGTATACAGACACCTCTTTTAAGAAATGATACTTGTTTACTGTCATTTATGCAAATAATTAAAGATTACATTTAATTTTTTCCCTCATCTAATTTCTTTTCAATCTAAATTCAATTCATCTCCTTACTGTCTCCAAAACCTAAAAAATATTATTAAGTTTGTACAGCTCTTATGTCTGAAAAAAATGAATTCTTTAGGTACTCGAAGTCTCTGTCTTTGGGGAAGGGCATGATCACCAGTTTGGTGCCTGTACATAAGTCTGAGGAAAGGAAGAATGAGAAAATCTTGGTTAATGTTACACTCAGTTGTAAAATTACAACAATAGATGCTTCATTTTACTGGAGAACACTCTTGAAAAGGAAAAGTTGCTAATTATGACTTTGTGTGTCATCCTTTTAAAATACTGATTATTTTAATTAAATTGATTTCCAAATAAATATTTTTTAATGTATTTAGTATAGGGCCTACAGGGTCTCCCTGTACAGATCAGACTCATAGTGATCCTCCTGTTTTCAGCCTCCCCAGTGCAGGGATTACAGGCGCTTGCCACCATGCCCAGTCTAATCGCTGTCTTAGTGCACCAGGGGGTTGTGGCCGGCATAGCAAGGAAGAGATTGAACCCTAGAAGCACTTTAGTCCACTGAGCTATCTGGACAGCCCCAAACAATGATCGTGAAATTATTTAAATTGTGAATTTTTAAAAATGATTAGTGATAGATTTACTGAATTATTTTCCGATGTTTAAATAAAAGATCATTGACTGCCAATTCTAGGCTATTCAAAAGATATTAGCATCTGTCATTAAAGTTATGGTATATAACTGAATAATATGAAAGATAATAGGTGAAATACATGGAAATATGTCTTGTATATATGTTTTCTGTTGTACAATACATAACCATGACTGAATATACTTTGAATGGATCATTTTATAAGAGAGAGAGAGAGAGAGAGAGAGAGAGAGAGAGTGTATGTGTGTGTGTGTCTGTAGAATCAAAATTAAGATTTTGGGGTTGCTGTGATAGCTCAGTGGACTAAGCACTTGCTTTGGCAAATGGAAGGTCCAGGATTCGACCCCAGTCCCACATGCCATGCCTGCCCCACTCCTGGGGCATGCTGAGCCAGCAATCCAGTCCTGGTGTGCTGGAGCACAGCTGTAATCCCAGCACTAGATAGGCTGAAAACATGAGGATCACTGCAAATCTGAGCTGTGTGGTGAGACCCTGTATGAAATACATAAAGTGAAAAATAAAATAAAATAAGATTTTGATGTTTCCTCGTGTTGTTGTATTTAAGTAGATAATTTCTAGAGCATAATCCCAGTGTGTATATTCTATATGGTTGCATTGTACAGAACATGCAAATTTCATATCATTAATCCCTCTCCTTTTCTTTCTTTCTTTATTTTGTATGTTAGAGACAGGTCTACAGGGTGTTCAGGGTCTCACTACTAGATCGGACTCATAGTGATCCGCCTGTTTACAGCCTCCCAAAAGCTGGGATTACAGGTGCAAACCACAATGCCCAGTCTCAATCGCCTGTTTCAGTGCTCCCTGGGGGCATGGCCGACAGGCAGGCCAGGTTATCAAACCCCATTCTTTGTTCCCTGCACCTAATTGCAAGCACTTTAATCCCTTAAACTATTTGGAGAGCTCTTTCCCTCCCCTTTTAGACTTAAGAAAAAAAAAGAAAAATTAAAGGAAGTCTGTGTAGACCAAAAGTGGTTTAATGGAAAAAATTCCTCTATTTTTTCTAAGGAAAGCATTTGCTAAAGGAAGAAGCTAAGGTATTCAAGTTCCCATTTGAAAAATATAATTTGAGTACTTCCTGTGTCTAATTAAATTTTCAGTTCTTAAAAAAATGAGATAGATGCTCTATTCAAGAATGTACTTATTAAAGGATTGAGCTTTTGTTTGTTGTTTGTCTTGGCAGTGGGAGTGAACCCAAGGCCCTGCATAATAGCAGACAGGTGCTTCACAGCTAAGCCACATCTGACCTGGAATGTCATTGCTTTTGACTACTCAGAGTTATGATAAATGAATGGGTAGGGGACCATACAAGATGAAATAAAGACACTGAGCTTACCAGATTACAACAGAATGAGACGACCCATGGCAAAACCCAGAAAAGATAGGATGTGAACAAAGAGCCAAATGACAAAGGCCAACTCAGAAGAAAACAATGAGTCTTACACAGAAATAAAGAAACCTAGGTTCAGGGACAATAAAGAATCTAGGGTTCCCACTGCCTAAAAGGTGAGCAGTCAGGGCTAACTTGGTAGTATAGACAGAGATTGAATTCCAGAGGATTTGGATTGTTTTCTCTGGGCCAGGATGGACCAGCCCACCGACGAGGCTGCACAGATGCGTGAGTAGGTCACACTTGTGGTCTTGTACCGCTGTGCGATGGGAGGGCTGGGGATATGTCTCAGCCTGAAAATGAGTCACCTCATACCTTGGACAATAATGTACATTTTTCTCAGTGTATTTCTCGTATTGCTCTATAAACATGACCATGTTGTGACATGAATGAATTACACTTTGCTGATGGTAAGTCTTAGAACGCCTGCCAAAAGACAGACTTGTGCTCACCACTGTGCCATCTCTCTCCCCCAAATGGAAGATTAAGCCCTACCTTCCACAGAAGAGAACACAGAGGGGCCAGGGAGATGGCTCAGTGGAATAAGCGCTTCCCTGGCAAGCTCAAAGGCCTGAGTTCAATCCCTGGTTCTGCAAAAAAAAAAAGAAGAAGAGAACACAGAGGTAGTGGCACATGGGGAAGTGGAGGGCTCGCAGCCTCAGGGTTCACATGGCCATTCCTGGATGGTGACAGAAGCTGGGTGCCAGAACTTTGCACACAACCCTGGAAGTAAACCCGCCAACATTGTAAGGTTTGTGATTTGAAAAATGGACATTTATTTTTTGTTTGTTTTATTGAAGAACAAATAGCAGTGAGACAGTTCCAAATCAAATTAATGGACAGATTCAATAATTAATACATTGCACATTGTTTTTACAGTCAATTTCTGCTTCCAGGACTGACCTGAAGATCAGTACTCATTATTTACATTGAGGGTTTAGACAAAACTGTACAGATACAGTTTGGACCATGTTATATTTATTTCATTTTTCTAATGGTGGGTTGGGCTTGTCTTCTAGGCTGGGCCACTCAAAGCATTAATAATTCTAAGATTGTGGATTTCATCTTAATATCTGTGGGCCATTCTTGCTTATTCTTCCATAAGTCT
The DNA here is from genome assembly GCA_004027165.1 of Ctenomys sociabilis. Classification (NCBI taxonomy): domain Eukaryota; kingdom Metazoa; phylum Chordata; class Mammalia; order Rodentia; family Ctenomyidae; genus Ctenomys; species Ctenomys sociabilis. The sequence continues at coordinate 38,413 of PVKA01019775.1, forward strand.
TAGAAGCTCTGTGGTGATTATTCTGAGGTTTCCTTTTTTGCATAAAGCATAAAGCTGTGTTCATCAGAAAAGTTTGTTGTAAGAATTAAACAGGATGACCATCACAAACAATTTCTAAAAATTCTTAAATATATGCTTTGGGCTACTTGCAGAGACTATGTTGGTAGCACTTCCAATGAAAGTGATATAGTTAAATATGCAACATCTGGAATGGTGTTTTGTTTTGGAGCTATATTTTCTTCCTGGAAAATCACAGTTATTGGTGATGTACCTAAGATACCTTGCAAAATAAATGTGAAAAATTTTTCAAATCACTTTGTGCCTTGCTAAAAACATATTTTGTTTTAGAATCTCAGTTTCAAAAAGTTCCAAAGAATTAGTCGGCACTAACCTACCCATGTTTATATGTAATAATTCTGCTGGGAGTGAAAAATGGGCATTTAATGGAAACTGAAAAAACGTATCTGCAAAGAGAAGGTGCATATACAAAACAGCATTTCTACCCCAGGCAGACATGAAGTCTTCAGGAGAGGTCCATAGAATTTAGAGAGCTCAGCACATGAACGAATCCAGATTAGCAGAGATAAAAACAAAGAGCTTCTTTAAGTCCTCCAGTGGTGAGAAACTGTGCACATATGTGTTTATGTTGCATTCAACAAACACTTCTGTAGTGTTTACAGGATTTCAGGAACTGTTCTGAGCATTTTATAAATTTATTTACACTGCATATGAACTCAATCAAGTTAGGTCAATATAATCTATAATTATCCTGCTTTATAAAATGAGGAAACATTGATCCCCAGCACCACACACCACATGTTCCGCTGTCTGTCCCTTCCCCCCCCCTCCCATTGGAAGTGCACTGAATTGGCCAGAGACCAGTTGTGGTGTCCTATGCCTGTAATCCTAGTACTAGGGAGGCTGAAAACAGGAGGATCACTATAAGTCTGAGCTGCTTAGTGAGACTCTGTAACAAATACACACACACAAAAAAAAAGAGGAAACAGACTCAGAGAAATTAGTAAAATTTCCAAGGTTGCTCAACTATAATCTTTTAACAACTTTGCTGCACTGTCCGTAGACCTCCACAGTCTATATTTTGTGACTATCATAAAACATAACAGAGAATGACATCATGATATACCATAATGAACTAAATGTCATTTGCCACCCATGTTTAGGTATATAATGCTTCAATTACTAGTGTTTGTACTCATAACAACCCAGTTTGTTCAGAGAGCAGTAATAAAAACTTCCTGAAATACTAATAATAACATAGATTGTTCACACCCCCACAAAAACTTTCAGAGATCTCCCATTGCTCATAAAATGAAATCCACAGTTGTTGCCATGTCTAGGAGACAATCTGCCCATTCCAGCCCCTTCTTCCCAGAGTCCTGCACCCTCCCCTTTCTGGTACATATGTTTCCTGTCTTTGAAGACTGTACAATGACCAGCTCCCAACAATGATTCCTCTGCAGCCATCTCTCAGAACTCTTTTCTGACCATGCTAATGTCAGAGAGCTTTTGGGATGCCACCTTGCTTTATTTCCTTCAGACTATTTATCATTTTTTAAAAGATCTATTTGCTCACTTTTAAAAATGTCTGTGCTCCCAGGCCCGAAGATAAAGCAGGGAAGCACAGGCACATCAGGAACGGGTGACATGAGCCAGACGTGGTGCTCAGTCCTGTTTCAATAAATAAACGAACGGGCTGTCCATGGCATAGATTAGCTAAAAGCTTCATTCAATCAGTGATAAAATTCTGTTTACCTTCTAAGGAAAAGCTACTCTAATGGCCCAGCACAAAATGGGTGATTTATGAAATTTGCTAAGTGTTAGAGAATCAATATAACTTACTTTACCGAACTTTGAACTAAAGCAGGCCTGCTTTGAATCCTAGTGGCTTTAATTATAAGCTTCATGACGTTGGTAAAGTATCTGATCTAATTGTGCCACAGATTCTTCACACACAAAATTAACATTGTAAGATGTAAAGTACATAGGCTAAATAAAACAACATATGCTAACCTCATCATAGAACTTGGTTCTCAACAAATATTAGCTGTAATTATTACTATCATGAAGAAATCCAAGTGAAAACTTCCCTTTTTCATTGAATCAATGGATAGTAGATATATGTCCAGCAACACAAATTACAAAGGAAAGGTAAATATATTGCCTTTCGAGAATGTTTTACTTATTATTTTACTTTCACCTTTTAATTAAGATAATTGGGTAAAAGAAATGTTCACTATACTACTACTTAACATAGTCTGAAACACAGGAACAGGAATAATCACTCAATTTCAAATGTTGAAAATTAGAATCCAGTCAGATTATACCTCTTCAGAAGATGTTATAATAAGCACAAAACGCAAGTTTAGTCTTTATATTCAATTCAGACTAAAACAATGTAAAAACAGTGCAACACTGTAAGACTAAAGAATCTGTCCTATTAAAGTATAAATGATGTTCCTATGTAACACATTCAACTAATAGCTATATTCAACTCGAAAGAGTCAAGAGATGGGTAGGGGTCAAACACAGGAATAAAAATAATCAAAGCCATTCTTAATTATTCCCTAAACTAGAATTTTAGAGAAACCAAGTTAAGAGAAAAATCTCTAGGTTTTGAACATCAAATATGTTTCAATTGCCTGAGATATTTGTGTGTGTGTGTGTGTGTGTGTGTGTGTGTGTGTGTGTGTGTGAGCAGAATATATTTATTGAGGGAAAGAAAGCTCCTGTCCGAGAGAGGGACAGGAGGGGGGCCTGAGCAGGCGGTTCCTCTGCCTGAGACATTTTGCCAAATCTATTCTAGTCAGCCAAGGCTGGCAGTTCCTCCCTTTTTCAGGGTGGATAGTAACAGGCAGGGTAATCTAAGGAGGATATGCCTAGAAAGGTCCTCAACTTCACCAGCCTCACAGGGCGTCTTATCCAGAGACCCTGGTGGCTTGTCTAGATGACAATACATAGCCTCTGAATTGCTATGCTGCTTTTCAAGCAGAAAGTGTTTTAGAGGGGCCAGGAGATGGCTCAGAAGAATAAATGTTTGACTGGCAAGCCCAAGGGCGTGAGTTCAATCCCCGGTTCTGGAGAAAAAAAAAAAAAAAAAGTGTCTTAGAGTAAATGAAGATTGTCCAACTGAGGAAAGAAACAAGCTTGGAGTATGTT
>PVKA01019776.1:0-41438 GCA_004027165.1 Ctenomys sociabilis
GGGGGGGGGGGGGGGTTACTTGAAATCAAACACTGCTCTTAAAGGTGGTGAGAAGCAGCTACTTGGGTTCCTTGAAAGGAACCACACTGAGCAGAGCAGAAAGGGGCAGCCCAGTGGCCCTCCTGACAAGTTTCGCATCTGTCCTCATAGGAAAGTGTGAGGGGAGCATCACTGAATTAAGACAGACACCAAGTCAGAGAAGTCAAGAGAGAAAAAAGAGCCTCAGAGAAGGACGGTGGACAGTCAGCCTGTGCACGCACGCTCAGCGGATAGGGGGACAGACACTCAGGCGCAGCAGCCTGGAGACAGCACCCCGCCTGCACCCCCCTCCACCATGTCCCACCCACCGGGCAGTCCACTCACCTGTGGTGTCCAGCAGTGCCAGGGGCCCGGGCACAGGGGGTGCAGGCGGCTGCATCCCAGCTGAGGAGCCGGGCATTCTCACGCCCTGTCTGCTCTGTGTGGTCTCTGCAAGGTGGCCCCGCCCCTGCTCCTGACACGCCTTCCCCTCCCCTGTGCTCCTGGCTGTCTCCCTGCTGCCATTCTGTTTGTCCCCCTGCTCCCCTCCTCCCGGTCCTCACTCCCCCAGCCCATCCAGCTTCCTCAGGTTCCTGGAAATCAGAACGTGCAGGAAAAGGCACATGGTGACCAGCAGACTGAGTACACTTGGGGACGCATCCCTGTTGGTCCCTGCCCACAGGGCCACCCATGCAGGCCCTTCAGCCAGCTGTTGGAGGGGTCTTGCAGGACACCGTGAAGGGCAATTGTCAGTGAGAACAGGACCCTGTCTGCTTTCAGGGAGCAGCGCAGGCTGGAAGCTCAGTGTGCAGTATCTAAGCACATACCACATATGGTGTATCCCCCCCCCACGGCACTGGGGGTGTTGGGTGGGGTCAGGGTGAGGGTGAGGTCAGGGATAGGGTTGGGGAAAGGGAAGGGGTGGAGGAAGTGGGTCGCTGGCCAGACTGCCTTACATAGAAGCAGGGAAAACTAGTCTTTAGTTTAAAAAACTAGTTTGTTTTTTAAAATCTTCAGTCAGGCATGGCAGTGCAAGGTGTATCCCAGAACTCAGGAGGCTGGGGCAGGAGAATCACCAATAGCCTAAGGCCAACCTGAACTACATGTGAGACCTTGGCTCAATAAATAAATAAATACAAACAAAACCTTGGGCCAGGAAGATAGCTCAGTAGAATAAGTGCTTGTCTGGCAAGCACAGGGTCCTGAGTTTAATCCCCAGGAATTACGGTACTGGGGATTGTGGGGCGGGGGGTGGGGGGAGTTACAAACAAAATCTTTTGTGGGCTGAAGTATATACATAGTTCAGTGGCAGAGCACTTGCCCAGCACACTGAGGCCAGGGTTTCAATAAACCAACAAAATCTTCTGAATGAAGGATATTCTCAGCCACCCACAAAATAGGGAACCTGCGGAGGCTTGGTCTCTCTAGGAGCTGGGACACTGCCGGGGCAGTGAGACGAAGCCCAAGGCATCAGCCGCACTGGTGAGCACAGGTGCCTGCGGCCAGCCAGGGCCAGCCAGCACACCTCCCTGGAAACCAGCACTCAGGAAACAGGAAGCAGAGCCTACTGGCCAGAAACCTCCCCAGCACTCCCAGAGCAGACCTTAGCTGTGCACTTCTGAGGGAGGACTGAACTGTGGTCCACTGCAATCACCCAGAGATTGTTTTCAATCCCTCCTGTCCTGAGCACAGGCCCGTGAATCAGTCTCTGGGAAGAGCACCTGTTAGGGGCCCTACCATCACCATAGGCCACCTGCTGTGACAGAGGCCTACACCGTGGCTGAGGGGTAACCATATGACAGCAAATGGTCCTTGGATGGGGAAACCCAGCAGTGCCTGGCAGGGGCCACGCAGGGCTGTGCCTGTGAGCCCCAGGGACCTGCCCTGCGGCGAGCGCCGTGACTGCTGTGCACAGGCACAAGTACTAGGGCCGGGGCTGAACTCCAGCCTCTCCACATGCACCCTGAGTGCCCACATGCCCGTCCCACACCAGGATGTGCTGCAGAGCAGGACAAGACCCTGGTGGAAGGAGAAGCAACTTGGAACAAGACAAGTGATGCAGCACACAGGGACCTGTGTGTTTTGACGTGGTCTGAATGTGTCCCCCAGGACTCCTTATTGGGAGTGTGGTCCCAGCATGGTGACAGTAGAGGCACTGAAACTTTCAAAGGAGGAAGCACAGTGCAAAGTGACCAGGCCTCTGGGCATCCATCTTCGAAGATGTCCCAGTAGCTCCCATGGAGCAGCTGGTATGGAAGCCAAGCCAGCCGCACCTGCCCAGCTCCCACCCCTCCACAGGGCTCTAGAACAGGCCGTCCATCATGCATGCCTCACATCCTGCGAGGTCCATCTAGGAGCCATACTTCTTATTTTAACCCAGACTCTTCTAAAAGGTCTCAGAGCTCAAGCTTTAAGTGTCTTGCAAGATAACAAATAAAAAGCTGCCCACTTTTCAAGTGGAAATTGCATAAGTTGGCATATAGACACACCATGCAGTCCATGCCACAGTGCTGAGCATACCCACCACCCTAAGTGTGCCTCTGTCCCTTGTTAGCACCCCTTTTGCAGCCCCTTCCCAGTGCCTATTGTTCTGCTTTCTGATATTTTGTATATTCTAGCATTTTATGGAAATGATCTACCTGATGGGCTGGGCTTATACAGGACCAAGGCAGAAGAAAGGTGAATTCTCCCACTGCCTCACTTAGCTGGGACTTCCTTTACCACCTGTCTTTGGGTGCTAGGGCTCAGAGTGAGAGTCACACCATCCATTCCTGGTTCTGAGGCCTTGGGACTTAGACCCACTACTGGCTTCTCTGGGCCTCCACCTTCCAGTCACTAGGTGGTGGTGGCAGTTCTCAGCCTCCATGAGCACATGAGCCAGGGACCCCAAAAAATCTGCTCTTGTGTCCATCCGTCCACCCACCTAGCCATCATCCATGCCTCCGTCCATTCATCTGCCTATCCATCACATATCCATCCATCCGCCCACCCATTATTCCACCTATCCATCTATTCATCCAAAGTATCTATTCTACTATTTACCATCTAGCTACCTCTCCACCTATCTATCTCATGTATCCATTTATCTATCTACCCACCTATCCATCAAAGCATCTGTCAACTTATCCAGAGTTTTCTATCTATACATTTATCAATCTACCCATTTGTCCATTCATATACTAATCTATCACATATTTATCCATCTTCCTATTCCACTATGCATTTATTTATCAATTTTAATCTACATATTTATCTGCATCTGTATGTACTAATCTATTTATCCAATTGTCTATCCATGCATTATCTATCTGTTCACCACCTGTCCCTCCACCTACCTATATAGGCACCTATCTGTCCATCTTTATGTATCCATGTATCCATTTCTCTCCTCCATGTCTATCCACTATCCATTTACCTATCCATCTATCATCTGTCTGACCAGCTACCCATCTAGCCATCCATCCATGTAACCATATGTCTACATACTTACTGACTTACCTATATAATCTATTTGTTCCTTCTCTCTGAAGAACTCTAACACAATATTCTTTTTGAAAGTACACCTAAATTTAACGTGGTAATTTCTGAAGGTTAATGGTAATGTGGAATTTGATATCATACTAACATTTTTGTACCCTTTCATACAGTAAAATCCAATTAGATTCACTAATCCACTAGACTCTCTTGCATTCAGAATATATCTTTTGCCCAGCTAAGATGGCAAGGTATCATGCTTTGGAAGGGCCAGCCAGATAGCTCAGCAGATTAAAGCACCTGCTTAGGCAGACACAGGGACTAGGGTTCCATTCCCATTGTGCCGTGCTGGCCCTGCCCCCAGGGTGCACTGAGGCAGTGACTGAGAGTGGGCATGGCGGCACATGCCTGTAATCCCAGAGCTTGAAAGAATGAAAACAGGAGGATCACTACTGAGCTGTGTAGTGAGACGCTGCAGACCCTGTAATATATACACATATCATGCTTTGGTCACTTGAAGAATTACTGGGAAACTACCATGCTTATGGTGGAGGATTAAGTGTTCCAAAATTCCTGTTGTCATATGAAAATTTAAAATGTCACTGGCAGCAAGCACCTTGGTGGGATAGATTTCTTTGTTCATTCTGAAGAAATCTCAGCCAAATACCCCGCCCAACTCTGTCAAGTTAGAGCTAGTGCTGCAGGCACTGGAGACGGGGTCAGATTCCACCTCTCCACAGAGCCCCTTGCACCCTGACTGCGACCCTCTGCAGGATCATGAGACCACGGAGAAGGGTGTGCTGCGGCTGCAGCCATGTCAGGGAGGCCATAGTGAGCACATGCAGAAGTGAAGCTTTAAGCTCTGACCACCCAGGGTGAAGGGCACAGTGACAGGTAAGACAAGAGGCCACATGCCAGCAGCTAGGCCGCCAGTGACAGTACCGCAGTGTGAAGGTCCACTCTGAAAAAGGCATAGAATGTCTTAGAATTGCAGCCATGCACCGTGCACAACGATGTCTGGATCAGCAACAGTGTGTAACTCAGGTAATCCCGGAGACAGCGGCGGGACACCTGCCTTGGCAGAGAGACCTCACCATGGCCACATGCTGAAGAGCGGCACACTCCCCAATCTCTGTGGTTGTGCAGGCATAAGCAAGGTGCGTGCTGGTGCACGCTGGTCGTGGAAAGCACAGAACATGTGAATGTGCACGGTTGTCAGCCCTTGGCCGGGCGGAGACGACAGTCCTGCCAATGTGGGTGCCTACCACACTGTGCTTTTCGCAGCTGTACACGTGGTTAGAGAGCTTCCCCAAAGCAGCCTGTGGTACTGCTCAGAGAAGCCAGGCACCCCGGTTTACAGTGTCCATACCAGCCTACTGGGTCATGGCCACCATGCTGCCTGACAGCTGGCACCCCAGGGAGCAATGGGCTGGGATCTGGGCATTTTTTAAATGTAACTCAATTGAGCACTTTCAAAAGACAATTATGAGAAGATGAAGAAATCTGTCTTCTACTCCTCTGGAGATAACCACAGAGGCTGGATAAACTGTTTCTGGCATCAGGAGAAAATGTAAAGTGCTTCTGCTCTACATAAACCTGCACCCCCACAAGCCAAATTCCTTCTTGCTTAGTATGAACCATCCTATGTGTTGCCCCCACCCCACTTCCTTTCATACACAGAGGCCCAAGGTGGCGACAGGGACCACAGCCATCTTCTTCTCTCCCGAGACTGTGTCTGGCCCAGAAGACACTGTGTCTGCACTGAAAGGAGACAGTGAACTTTGCCCCCAAGCCAAGGCTGGCCTCTGCCTGGCAAGGTCTAGAGACAAGGAGTGCACCAGCAGGGGCCAGCAAGATTCTGAAATGCGGGCCTGGGTCTCCAGGCCAAGAGGACAGGACTCAAAGAGAGATAAAAGAAGCAGTGCATCACCTTCCCTCTGCATCTAGGCCTCTTCCCTGCAGTGGGAGCCTCGAGCTCAGGGATAGACAAATGACTCCTCTGAAACCCAATCACCAATGAATAATGCAGAGCAGGCAGCAAGGGCATGGAGAGGCTGCCCTGGTCTATGTCTCAGGGGAGACTGGAGGAGGGGAGCAGGAGTGAGACAAGAGATGCCCTGGAGACATTAATTTTTAAGAACAAATAACGCTTGGTGCTTCACTGGGAGCCTTGTGGTGACAACACCCCAGATCTCCCTCTCCAACCAGGGCAGCTGGGGCCAAACAGCTCAAGTTCCTCGGAAGAGCCACCTGCCCTGCCCAGTGAGGCCTTTCCCTGCTTCAAGTGTGGCCAGCACCAACTTGTCCAGTGTCTCTTGCTCTAGCAGAAACATCTGCAAAACGCATAGGCATGGACCGCCCTGCTGCCATGGGAGGCACAGGGCCTCATGGCTCTGAGAGCCAGGAGGCACTGCACATCCTTGGACACCAACAGAACCCCAGTGGGAAAGGGACAGAAAGGCAGCCTGAGCCATGCAGTTCAGTGTCATGGACTTGGCCACCACTGTTCCTAAGCTCGGTCAGCATGTTGCCCTGGACAGTGGTTACCCCTCAGTCTGCATCTGGGAAGAGACACAGGAGACTGGAGAACTGAGGTCTGATGTTTTGGGAAAGCCAGTCGGACTTGCTCATTCTCATCTAGGCTTGTCTGGAAGGCACCTGAAGGGCCTTCTAATTTGAAGGCAGGGCTACAGAGAGCCCATCCTGGTTCTGTTCTTCACAGTGCATTCTGGAGTCTTTTGCAGGGAGTGCCCACTGCCCACGTCCCTTCAGATGCTGCAAGGCCTGCTTCATGCACACCCTGCAGGCGGACGAGCGCAGAGGCATGCGAATCTGGTACCTCACTTATGGTGAGTGTCAGGCTGTTGGAGGCCTCGGTGTGGAGGAAGCACTGCCCCAGGGCCAGGCATCCACTGAGCACCCAGCCAGATGGGGCAGGCGGAGGCCACTGTCATTGCTCACCTTTGGCTGGTGCTACTGAGGGACCAGAGGACAAAGGGAAGCAGACAAACCACTTGGCCTGCCTTGTGTGTTTTTTCTTTCAGGACAGTCTTGTTATGCTATTCAGGCTGGCCTGGAGCTCGTGCGTTTGAGACACCATTCTGCCTCAGCCTCCTGAGTGCTCGTACCACAGGCACGCAACACCGTGCCTGGCCTGCTTTTGTTTCCACTCTGTGTCCTGCCACTGCACACTGCCATGATCAACTCATACTGTGGTGGTCAGCATCCCTGCTGGCCGTTAGGCTCACTAGAGGAGTAGATGTATCATAAAATACTATGGGATAGGCAGGACTTCAGTGGCCACTGTGGCACAAGATGAAGGACACAGAGTGCCATCTGCACACCGGGAAGCCACAGGGCTCTGTGGGAGGTCAGAAGCTGAGGCCCACTGCAGAATCCAAGGCAAGCCATGTGGGGCCACACTCCATAAGAGTCTACGTGGCAGCTGCAGAGGCTGTGCTAGGAATGTGGAGGACCTGGAGCCCAGCAGCCACCCCAGCAGAGCTCAGAAGGAGCGAAAGGGCCACCTTCCCTTTCCATTCCACCCAGGCTCAGCCTGCTGGGTGGCGCCGCCCCTGCCTTGGCCAGGCCTGGAGCTCCTGGGCTTTCCTCTCCATTGGCAACTCCCATGGCAGTCACGCAAGGACATGCCCAGGACCGTGCTGTCTGCAGAGGCTCAGCGGGGGGCCAGTGCAGGGCTGGGGCAGGACACAGGTTCGTGCATGCAGCAGACCACACGAGGGTGTTGGCACGGGCACAGAGCAGGTGCCTGCAGCTGGGAACTCATCCCAACAGCAGGGTACAGCCAGGTGTGAGAACTTGGCCACCACAGAGAGGCGCCCGTGGACATGTGTGTGCACCTGTGTGTGCGCGTAAGTCTGCAGTGAACCCTCGCACATCCACAGGACCATTCAAGTGTACACAGCACGAATTCACATCACAAGCAGAGAATATGCCTTTCATTTAAACATTTAAAATCCTTTTATAGAAATTACACTTTATAACAGAAGTCGTGCTAAAGGGGCTCTAACTAGTATCAAGCACCTCCTCTGCTGTCTGCCCTCCCCTAGGCCAACGGCTGGAATTCCCACAAGGAGGAGGCCATCGTCTCACTTCTCTGTCCCTGGCTGGAGAAAACACTCCTCCGCCTGCTTCTGATGGCCTCCATGGCTGAGAGAGAGCACCTATGGTGACAACAGGGAGCATTCTGGGGACCCAACGGCCACTGCTCATGACCCAGAAGGGCAGCAGGAAGGGCGGATGTCTGCCAGCTGGGGCTGGTGTCTGCTCCAAGAGCTGCCACGATGCAGGTCCTGGAGACCCTTGAGACCTCCAAATACAGAGCTGGTGGAGGCCTCTGGCCAGAAGGCTCAGTGCCAGACACCAGAAGCCCAGCAGGACGAGGCCAGGTCAGCGTGCGTGGAGCTGAAGTAGCTGTGCAGCTGGACAGGGCCATTCCAGCTCTGGTAGGGAATCCTTCCAAGGTTGTATATAGAAGTGAAGCTGTCAGGGATGGTGAAGAAGGGGCACCAGGGGCCAGGCCCTCTCTGCGACACATGTGTGTGTGCACATAGCCAAGTGACCCTCAGCTGGCCCAAAGATCCACAGGTCCCAGGCCAGTGGTACCTGTGCTTGGCTGGAACCAGCTTGGGATGGGCAGCCACGCACTGGGAAGGTGAGACACACAAGCACACAGACTGGCCAGGCTGAGAAAACCCTGTAGGAAGGCTGATTGCATTTAGTTTTCAGATAAAAAAGTTTATCCAGATATTTCCTGGATGCACTGTACCCCACTGCAGGCGGATCTCAGGTGAACAGAGAAGCTGAGGACCAGCTGAGTACCACAGGCTCTGGCAGCTCATGGGGTGTGGGGAGGAGGGGAGGTGGCCAAGGGCCCACTGACCCAACTGTGTAAGGCTCCTGGGCCCACTTAGCCTGGACCAGACCACTTAGCCTGGACCAGACCACTTGCCTGTCCAGAGCTTGAACCCACAGCAGGTCAGTTGGGCCTGGAATAGTCAAGAGTGAGGGCAAAATGCACAGACACCACTTATTTCCTGTGCATGACATTAGATGTGGAACAGGACAGGGGGAGGGAAGGGATATAGCTTGGGCTCATCACCAAGGCCAGGCCTTGGTGAGTCTCAGGTCACAGTCCAGTGGGTACAGACCTCCCGCGGCCGTTCCCAAGCTTCTGCAGCTTTGGCAGCTTCCAGTGCTCTCGAAGGTCTCTGTTGGGAAGCCACCCTGGCAGAGTTGCTGTCCAGGTCAGTCCCATTGCCACCACATTGCTAAGGAAGCATCTGGAATTCTCCACAAAACCAGCTTCTTGGGTGATTTTAGCTGTGTGCTCATAACAGGTCTTTGTGCCTGACAGCTGCCCAGGGGTGGCTCCTGCACCCTCACAGGACAGGAGCCAGGAGGGTCCCAGAGTTGGCTGGAGAGGAGTCTTCCAAGTTGTTGGCTACCGAGGGTACCATCCCTCGTACAATCAGGGGAGGACACAGGTGTCCACTGTACTCCGTGCTGCCTGAGGACCCAGGTCCATACCACACACCGTGCACCATGCCTGTGCCTGAGGACATAGTGTCCTCCACACAGTGTGACTGTCTAAGGACAAAGACAAGTGCTTCACTTGGTGCGCACTGAGGATGCAAGTCTACATTGCATACACACGTGTGCCTGAGGACACAAGGGCACAGGTGTCCACTGCACCCAGTGCTGGCTGGGGACAAAGGTACGCAGCACACACCACACACATAATACGACTGTCTCAGGCCATCAGTATCTGCCACACTCAGTGCTGGTGCAGGACACGAGTATACATCACACACCACATGCAGCCTGAGGACACGCGTCCTCCACACAAGGCATGACTGTTGGGGACACAGGCGTGCACCATACTCGGTGCTGACACACCACAGGCCTGCTGAAGGACATCTTCCGCACACGGCTGACTGAAAACACAGGCCTCCTCCACACCTGGTGCTGAGACGCACACACATGTGCCGAAAGCCATGAAGCCCCCACATGGCATGACAAGCCACCACACAGTGCTGACTTGGGACACAAGTACACAGCACCACCGGCGCACACTCCCTGGCGCCCTCTGTGTGCTGTGACTGAGGACATGGGTGTCAACACAAAGGCATAAACGGTCCGAGGACGCTGGGATCCACCACAGTCAGTGCTAAAGGCATGGGCACCCCCACACCGAGTGACCAGGGACAAGAGTTCTCACCATGCCAGGTGCTACTTGAAGGCAGACATGCACCACAATCAGGGTTGGCTGTGAGAGGGTGCAGGCCCTCCATGCTTGGCGCCGTCTCGTTACTCACTTCTGCCTGGCAGAGCCCTTGAGCATCTAAATCGCCCGCGGGTGCAGCACCACCTTATTCAGCACTGCCTGGAGACAGGCGTGAGCTACGCCCAGTGCTGCACACCTGAAGGCGCAGGCGACCTCCGCACAGGCGACCACTCTCGGGACTCAGGACACCGGGATCCACCACACTGTACTAGCTCCTTACAGAAGAGACCACCCAACACCCCATGACATCCAAGGATGCACACCCACTTACTCAGTGAAGGCTGATGGGGTGTCCGTCACACAGGGTATACTGAGGTCACCACTGAGTCGTGTGACTGAGGACAGTGCCCACCTGACCCAGTAATGACAGAGCATGCAGGCATCCATTGCACTTGATATTGACCAAGGACATGATGCCCACCTGTGGGTTGTGTCCACCTGACGGGTGGGTGGGCTGCATTTCTCCATGTGTCTAGGTGGGCTGTGAAGTATGGCTGTGGTGCCCCACACGGGCCCTGTGCCTTCCCTCTGGTGCTGCTCTGCTCTGCTCCTGGCCACCATGAGCTAAGCAGTGTTCCTCTGCCACCCCTTTCTGCCACACTGTTCCTGCCTTGCCTTGAGGTGAGCTGACCACAGACTGAAATCCCCCCAAACTCCTGAGCCAGGTAAACCTCCCTCCTTTGAGTTGTGGGTGTCAGGTACAGCAACAGGAAAGCTGACCATCATGGGGCTACACGTGGTGTGAGTGCAAGAGGACACAGACACCCACTGTACTACACTCAGTGCTGACTGAGGCCACAGGCACACTTTATCCACCACATGCGGTGCTGGCTGTCAGAGGCAGCTGGCTGCACCACTGCCTGAGGGAGGCTCTCCGCAGGATTCAGCCTCCCTGCAAGAGAATGTCTGGAGATAGGTGGCAACCACTGCAGGAGCTGGGGAGACAGGACAGGGTTTCCAGGCAGGTACCAGAGTCCCACTGCCCAGGAGCAAGAGCACAGCGGTCCCCGACTTGCCAAGCCCTGAGCTAATGGAAGGCGCATGGCCCAGAAGGGGTACTGCCTGGGATCTTAGGGTCCTGTCCACAGCCAGGCAGGTTGCACCTCTATGAGAGACAGACCCCAAGCATCGGTGCACCCTTGGCTTGTTCCAAGGGGAGTATGTTTGTCTTTCTGAGTAAAGCAGGGCAAAGGGAGTGGACCACCATGTGGGGGCTCCTGCTGCAGGAGACAGCATGCTGCTCTGTGCCCACGCAGCAGCCCTCCCATGGTGAGGCTCCTCTCAGGCTGCCAGTGGACTGTGGCTGCAGGGTGGGTCACAGGCCAATGTCATGTTCCTTGCCCCACAACAGCCTTGGCAGAGCTCCCTTTCCTCACCAGCCTCCCTGCTTCTCTCAGGCAGCCAGCTAGGAGATGAGACACATCCCCGACTTGGATGCAGAATACACCTGCTCCATGGCCACCCCCTTCATGTCATCAGGCATCTCCCCATCCTCACGCCACACATTCAGCTCCCCAAAGATGCCTGTCTCAATCATCTCCTCCTGCCAGGGAATGGGACAGTTGCCAGTGGCAAATTCCTGGAAGAATTCTGTGTCCACTTTGTCAAAGACCACACCCTTGACGGTGGAAAAGGCCCCCACGTCTTGGATATTCTTGGCGTAGACAGTCCTGGAGTCTGGGATGAAGGGGGGGATGAGCATCCCTGTGAAGAGACAGGAGACACGGACTGAGTCCTCCCATCAGTGAGGCCTCAGCCACAGAAAGCAGAGGGGATTGTCCTAAAGGCCACAGAGAAGGCCAGCATCCCGCATGGCACCAGCCCTCAACACTGAGGGGTCAGTAGACAAAGTACCCCAGAGGACAGCCAGGAAGCTTGTCCTGGCCAACCTCAGCCTCCCAAGATCCTACTCAGGCCTCCTCTTGAGCACAGAGCTTCTGCCTGGACCCCTCATGTAGCCCCCGTGGACATCGTATCACAGCATAGCCCCCAAGAACAAGCCTTCTCCAGCCAGCTTCACTTCCTGATGTGTCAGGGCCACCAGACACAGAATAGACAGGCACTGTCCCAGCCCCTGGCTTTGCCCCTCCTCCCTGCACACCGGCCTTCCCAGGAGAACTTGAAGCTGCAAGGCCCACATGACCCTAGCTGGCTACATGTGGTTCTGGTCTTCCCAAGGCTGTGGGCTTTCCTGTGGCCCTGGCTTTCCCTGTGGTCATGGCTTTTCCTGTGGCCATACCTTTTTCCATGGCCCTGGCTTTCCCAGTGGCTGTGGCTTTTCTCATGTCCTTGGCCTTCCCCAAGGAGCTCCCTCCTCTTCATGGCTCCATTGTGAAACCTGGACTCAAACCCCCACAGCACAGCCTCCCCTTGGGGTCAAGCCCATGTCACCCCCCACCTTGGAATATAGTCCCTGGGCTGGGCCCCTGACCCAACTCCTCCCTTGGCTCAGGGCCAGTCCCAACGGCTGTCAAGGCAGAGTCAACAGCCAGACCACTGCCTGGGACAATATCTCTTTGGGCACCTTGCATTGGTCCCTGTGGCTGTCCACTCTGGCCACAAGGTAGCTGATCTCAATTTTCAGCAATCCCTAAGTCTCCCTGCAGAAAGTCCCTGAGGTACACAGGCCACACTAGCTCATTAGCACATAGAGACACAGACAGGCATGTGGCAGAGGGGCACACACAGGGACACAAGGGCACGCAGACACAGAGGCAAGCCCACATGTGGGTGGACACGTATGCACACTCACAGACAGGGTAGAGCCTGTGCCCCAGCTCGAGGTGAAGAACATCTCCCACCAGGCTTCCCGACCCCTTGCCTTGCTGGATTATGAGTTCAGAGTATGGGAGCCATGGTATACCCAGCTAGAGCCCAGAGTCGAAGTAATGCCTGTATGCCCTGCACATCTCCTTCTAGCCCAGGGGCACTGGAGATGAGCAGAGGGCTGGGACTGCACTGAGGCGGGGATGGCTTGGCCCACTGACAGTACCGGCCTCGAGCTGCCTCCAGCTGATGTCCCCGAAGAGGGCATGTATGCGCAGCCCATCGCAGCTCCCATCACGGAAGCCCAGGCGCCGCCCAGGGTCCTTCTCCAGCAGTGCTTCACAGAAGTCCTTGCTGGCCTGGCTGAAATTGTCAGGGTACTTGACAGGCTCTGAGAGGATCCGCTGCTTTAGCTCCCTGTTCTCCACCTGCAGGACACAGGCAGTGGGTTCAAGGCTGGGCAGCTGCCCCAGCCAGTGCAGGTGACCGTGAACAGTCCCAGTGTACCCCTTGCCAGTGCTCAGAGCCGGCAGCACGTTAACAGTGATGCCAGGAGCCAGAGCCGGGGTCACAGCAGCTCAGGGAGCTCTGGCTGATGTCACCAGCACAGCTGTGTGATGACTCCAAAAGAGAGAAACAAGAGCTAAAGCACCACAGACCACGGCCATGCTAGGGTCTCGCTTCCAACTCGCAGGCAGGAGCCGTAGTGTGGGGCTCATCTTATTTCTGGCCACTGCCTTGAGGCGGCGTCCACCTCACCAAGGTCCTCCTGAGCGGTCACTGGTGGTCCCCAGGGCCCTCCACTCAGCAGCAGCTGAGGAGGCAGAGCAGCCACGTGCTATGTCCCTACACCTGACTACCAGGCTGGAAATTGGGCTTGGCCCAAGTGTCCTGGGAAGCCGGCAGGCATCAGCAGGCCAAGCTCCCACATGATCTCAGGTGGGGGGCATGGGCATGCACAGAGTGCTACACACTGGGGGCACCGTCCCCCAGGCCCCAGGCTCTCTGAGCTCAGAAGTGGAGGGTACCTGTCTCCCAGGGTCCTGCGGGTGATTGCTGATTCCTGCCCCCTCTGGGACAAAAGGACAGTATGAAATTCTGCAGCAACCCTGTAGGTCTGAGGGTCTGGCAGCCCGAGCATGTTTCCAGGGGCCCCATGAGATCATTCCAACAAGTGACAGGAGCCTGTGTCCTACAGTGGGTCTGCCTGGGGAACAGATCCTCCAGGCCCACAGCACACAACACACAGCACCTACCTTCTCCCCACGGGCACGGAAGGGCCCTCTGGCTGCGATCATCTCGTACAGTGTTACCCCTAAGGCAAAGTAGTCCACAGAGAAGTCGTATTCTTCACCCCGAAGGAGCTCAGGGGCCATGAAGCCTGCCAGACACAAGCACCCCATCCTAAACACAGAGTAGAGGAGGAGAGTGGTTCTGGCCTGAGAGGTCCCAGCACTGCTGGTGCCCAGAGACAGAAAGTCCATGAGGTCAGCCACAACACTGGGCAGCACGCCAGCCTCCGTGTACCAGCAGCCTTTCCCAGACTGTCTCCCAGCACACATAGGAGTGAGGAAGCTGCCCTGGTTAGGAATCCTGGCGCTGCCCAGGTGGTGTAATGTCTCCTTTCCCTTCTGTGGCATCTCAAACTTAGGGACAATGCAAACCACACCCGGATCACACAAAAGCATAGTGTGACTCTCAAGGTGTGACAGACAGGAAAACAGCCTTTCATGGCTTCCTGACCCATTCTCCAGCAAGGCCAGAAAAGCTCGGGTCTGAGCATGGGTGGTACCCAGAACAGGCACAACATCCCAGGACCCCTGGGGTCTCCTTGCTGTGTACCCAGTGGGTCAGGTCTCATATAAGCCATGTTCACAAGGATGTAGCATGGGAGATAGTGACACTGAGATGGTGTTGCTTGCTCAGATGATGAGAGGTAGAAAGAAGATCTGATCACGCACAGTGGCCCCAGCTGAGCAAACCCATCACCAGCCCAACTGCCTTCTTGTACCATGGTCCTCAGCTCAATGTAATCCATGCAGAAAGCAGACTAGACAGTGCCCAGCCTGCCTCTGCCACAGCAGCAGCCAGCCCGCTGGATGTCCTCGCCGACATGCAGAGGCCCTGGACAGCTCAGGTGGGACTTGTCTTGGGCTTCCCTGATGCCCCTCCATCGGCCAGGCAGCGCCACACGCACCTCTCCCTCTCAGACATCACTAGTTGACAAAAGGCTCCAACGGCACAATGGCCACGCCAGGCTCCAAGCCAGGGCCACAGCTCCAGGCTCCTACCGCTCACCCCCCAAATCACAGTACTATCACTTGCTTGGCTCCCAGTGCTGAGCCCTGGTTTGTCACACCTGTGAGGTTCTCCAAGCCTGGCTCTGACAGCATGGTGTTGGCATCATCCCAGCGAGTGTGCCTGCCAACTTCTCCTGCTTTTTCAGGTCTGGGAGGAGTCCCAGGTGGCTGTCTCTGTGGTGGATCCTTAATTTTGGCTGAGCAACTTCCTCAGGAAGATGCAGGGGGAACATTCCTGCCCAAAATACCCCCATTTTTCCTCGACGTTGAACACGCTTTGGCTGGGTAGGGGCCCTGGCTCCTCTCTGCATCTCCTACACAGTTTCCACCATCTTCTCCAGAGTGACTTCAGGAAGTACCAGCCCCAGTGACCTAATTTGGTGTCCCTCCTGGTAGCCTGGGCGTCTTCCTGGTGCTGGAATCCTACCGGCACTGCTGGGAATCTGCTGGCACCCACATGCCACCTGTTTCCAGCTAGAAACTGGGGGATCTGCTGAGGTTTCTCCCAGGGTTCTGGTGACACCTCTGCCTGTACTGGTTCCGATATTAGCTGGTCTGGAGTGGGTTTTGTTTTTCTTGTGCTTCTCTCCTACTGCCCCTTTCTGTACTCTGATCTGCTCCCAGGGAAGACTCAGTTGCTCCTCCAAGTCTGCGTAGGTGTTTCATTTCTTTCTGCTCCCACCCTTGCATGGATACAGAGGCTCCTTTTCTCTCCCCAACGGTGCCAGTAATGGGCAGGACCCAGCAGACAGCCTGCCTCCTCCAGCCTCTAGGCTGTAGCTGGACACCCTTCAGCTGCCCCAGGCCCCTCTTCCTCTTCCCTTCTGACCGAAATCCCCACTGCCTCCCCGTCTACACTCCAGAGGCCACACACACAGAGGCACCATGTGTCTGCCACGGTCCCAGGCCCTACAGGATGCTGACAAACGAGTGGCACTGGCTTCTCCTACCTGCTCCACTGTGGCACCCAGGAGCCCAGAGCCACACGTCCACCCCAGGAAAGCCTCGCTGGTTTTCATGTGAGGACAGGCAGGCAGCTTGCCTGAGCATAATGCAGAAGTGGATAAGAGCTTGGTTCACGTCCCCCATCCTGTCTCATGTCCCCCAGTCACCATCCTCAGGGGAAAGGGACCTCAGCTGGCAGACAGGGAGGCCCAACATTAGCATGTGGGGCCAACCTTGCCACACCCCAAGTCAGCAGCAGCCAAGTCCAGGGCATCTGAGATGCCAGTGGGCTCTGTGGCCAGAGTTGGGTGACCCTGTGCACTCTCTTAGTTCCTGCTGATCTGAGTGCTCCAGAGCCTCTTAGTCCTGCAGCCCTGGCCAGTAGGATGCAAAGCCTGCCTCTCCAGAGACCCAGCAGAAATTGAACCTCCCAGGCCCTGGGTTCCTTACACCTGTCAGGCTTAAACCATCATCTCCACTGTGGCTGAGACTGAGAAGGAAAAGCTCATGACTTCCAGATCAAAACGAAGGTCTTGAGGCCACAGAGTCTAGGCAGACACTGCCCAGGGCAGAGATTATCACATGGTGCACACTGCAGGCCTGCGGATGTGTGCTCCTGCAGGCCTGGACCCCACCCACGACAGGTGAGGCCCAGGGTGCTATCCCTGCCTGGCCAGCCCTGAGTACTGTGGAGGGGCAGCCACAGAGCATGGCACGGGAGCCTCCGCATGGCAGTGCCCAGCAGCAGCGCACTGCACCGCACCATCTCTGGAGGCCTGCCCAGAGAACAGCAGTCTTAGTTCCTGGGCACAGCCAGCAGCTGCGGGCTGCCTAAAAAGGGGCAGAGCACAAAGCAGTTTCAACAGTGCCCCTGGTGGCCAAACTCCAGACAGAGGTTTCCGGTCCCAGCTGTGAGGACCACGGGGATGCCAAGCATGTCCTCCCCCACTCCTAGGGGATGCGGGATGCTCCAGGTCTGAGGCCTCTAGAACGCTGTGCTCATCACTCCACAGTGGCAGCATCCTCCAGGGGTGCCTCAGTCCCTGTGACTGAGCCCCAAGAGGCCAGCAGGAACAGTCCGCCTCCAGACCAGGGGACGGCCCTTCCTCAAGTGAGGTCACACAGCTGCCTGTGCACTACAGGGCAAGCCCAAGTCCTGTCGCTGCCCAAGTCTGGCCTCCAGGCCAGCAACTCTCTGCAGAACCAAGTGCCAGGCATAGCGACTACATGGATTTCTCAGCACACCCACACAGCACATGCAAAACAGAGGCTCAAAGAGGCCAAGGGAGCTACCCAAGTCACACACCCCCTGGCTCCTCCACTCTGTGTTGCCTGCCTGAGAAGCGATGAGCACATGGGAAGCGGGACACAAGAGGCATGTGCAGCCATAGCCACACGTAGACACATGCAGGCACCCAAAGACACAGGCCACAGACGCAGTACAAAGTGCCCACACCAACACACATGCATGCAGCCACATGCACAGATACAAAGAGGCTCACGCCCGTGCCCCTCATACATAGCACGTGTGCGCACATGCAGAAGTATGTGTACAGACACAGCTGCCAGCCCTCACAGGCCCACAGGAGGCACAGACACAGGCATGGGCTCGCGTGGGACATGTGCATATGGACAGACATGCACGGGTTCATGCTGTGCACAGTGGCTGCACGAAGTCCACTGAAGTCACTCTGTGGCTCAGCTCCCATCCTATGTGCCTGGACCCCCTCCATCTGCCCATGCCCAGTGAACCATGGGATCTGTCCACTGCTGCCCACCTGGTCCCAGAGCAAATGTGACACAGAGCCCTGGAACTTGCAAGGCAGGGAGGGCAGCCACAGAGAGCAGCCCTATCAGGACTGAAGGGAGACACCTTCACTGGGGAAGGGAGAAGCACACTGCACCGTTGGCCGGAAGGGAGAAGCACACTGCACCGTTGGCCAGGTCCCCAGCTCACCTGGGGTCCCAGCGTAGCCCTTGGTCTTGCTCTGCCCTTCCTGCAGCTCCACAGCCAGCCCAAGGTCAGAGATCCGCACGTTGCCTGAGCCAACATAGTGGGGTTAGAAACCAAGGCACCTGGTGCACATGGGTGTCTGTACTACACATACACACACACATGCACACACACAAACACTCCATAGGCACCACACACCACAGAGCGTGCCCACACCACACACAGACACAACACGCACCACCCACACACTCCATACATGCCCCCCAACCAGACCTATGCGTGACCCTGGTGTCCACACTCTCCCAGGTGTAGAAAAAGAGTGCTAACAGTGGGGGCTTGGGTTCTGGGGCGCTGTGCAGAGTTGGGGTTGGGGTCAGAGCCAAGGCAGGGTCAGGGTAGAGGTCAGGGTAGGAGTCTGGATTTGGGTCAGGGTTGGGGTCACGGCTGGAATTGGAGCAGGGCCAGGGTCAGGGTCAGGACTAAGGTCAGGGCCAGGGCTGGGGCTGGGGTTGAAGTCAGGGTCAGGGTGAGGGTCAGCCCAGGGCAAGCCTCACCGTCATTGTCCAGCAGCACATTCTCTGGCTTGAGGTCGCGATAGACAATGCACCTCTGGTGCAAGTGCTCCAGGCCACTAATGATCTGGGCCGTGTAGAAAATAGCACGTGGCTCTGGGAAGCCAGGGCTCTCCTCATCCATGTTGTAGATGTGGTACCTAGGGGACCGGGGTACCCTGAGCAAGGGCTGCACAGCACCTGAAGCCCGGCTTCCTGGCCAAGCTGCTGAGAGATCAGAGCCCTGTGCAGGGCGGGAGGGGCAGCCCTGTCCTGCAGAAGGGAGCAATGCAGCCTGGACAGGTGGCCTTATGCTCCCTCTCCTACAGCAACCTCTCCAGGGTGCACCCCGGGAAACGGGTGTCTAAGCGGGGTGCCTGTTGGGGTGTGCAAGAGAGGTGGAGAGAACCACAGTCACGCCAGATGCTGGTCTGGACCTCATGTCCTTCTTGAAAACAGTCAGCTGGGCTTCTTCAGGGGGCACTGGGCCATGGAGCCTTGGGGTACAGCTGCCTGTGGTGGAGCAGTTGGGCCCCAGGCCCAGAAAATCACCCTCACAACCGCCTCCAGAACACAGACATTTTTCAGTTCATCTACTGCATTTTTAAACTTTTATTAGCATGAATGCAGCACAGCTGACTACACTCATCGTGGGGAGCTGGTGCATGCTCAGAATGTTTCAATTCTTCTTATGTCCTGTTTTTTTTATTCCCATTTTACAGATGAGGAAATTGGGGCACAGGGCAGTTAGGTTTCCCAGCTGACCTGCAGTCTTTCCCCTGAGGCTGAGGCTGCACCACATCCCTGTCACTCTGGGAGGTTAGGCACCAGTGACAATCACCAGAGTCAGGGCATCCGCCAGCTGGGCAGATGACGTGTCCCACCCGAAGCCAGGCTTCCCTGGCACAGTGCCTACCTGAGGTCACCTCCATTCATGATGGTCATGACCAAGCAGAGGTCCACCTTGGTCTCAAATGCATAGGCCAACGAGACAATGAAGCGGCTGTGTACCTTGGCCAGTATCTTCTTCTCTACCATGGCGCCCTGTGGGACAGGCGGGTGAGTGACTTCGGGGCACACAGAGCAGCTACCTCACTACTCCCCAGTGGCCCATCCCAGAGAGCAGTGCAGTTGCCCAGGATGGAGAACAGGATCAGCCAGCGTCCCCTGGACCTCCCCCCCCCCCCCCCCCCCCCCCCCCCCCCCCCCCCCCCCCCCCCCCCCCCCCCCCCCCCCCCGCGCGCTCATCCACAGCTCTGCTATCTGCCCTAGGGTTCTCAGGTCGGGTCAGGCTGGCCTTGTGGCCTTAGGTCCTGGGAAGACTGGCTTAAAGTTGCAGACACAGGTGGACAGGCTAATGTGTGGATTATACCTCAATAAATCTATCCTTTAAGAACTGTCATTAGCCAGGTGTGATGGTGCACACCTGTGATCTCAGCCCTCAGGAGGCTAAGGCAGGAGAATAGCAAGTTCCAAGCCAATCTGGGCAAAATAACAAGACCTTGTCTCCAAAAATACCCTTCAGTTTTAAAAACTCATTAGAACATCGTGGGGTACAGTCACTTCATTCTCTAAGCCCATGGTGATGGCCCTCCTGGCCCCCATTCCACAGTCACCACAAGCACCTGACATTTGACCTGAGGGGTCAGGAACACGCACTGGCTGCACCTCCCCCAAGCGAGGCCTGCCCTGCACTGCCTGCTGTGAGAGGTGTGTAAGTCCCTCAGGCTAAGCAGCTTTCCCTGGCCTGCCCTCACCTGACACCTGACCCCAGAGAAGCTTGTGCACACTCTCCTTGCTCCCCACCCTAGGAAACCTGTGTGCAAGAAACATGATCCTGTGCCCCAGAATCACAGGGACCTTGCCTCCCGGAAGCTTCACAATCATCCACCTCTGTCTTCTGCACCCTCAGGTCCTGTGGGCTGGGCCTGGGCCCCCAGAGCCAGGACTCTTCCCAAGCTGCTCCAGTGCATGGTCACTGATGGGCAAGGACTTGCCAAAGCCCACCCTGCCCAGGAGGCGCACAGAGCAGGCCCAAGCACTGGGCCCAGCACGCTGCTGGCCCTCACCTGGTACCCCTTCCTCTTCTTCAGGCGCTTCTTGCTGAGCCTCTTGCAGGCATACATCTTGCCAGTGGCCTTCATCTGGCAGGCCGACACCTCCCCAAAACCACCCTTGCCCAGCACCCTAAAGTCTAGGAACCAGTCCTCGCCAATGGGCTGTGCCTCAAGCCACTTCCACTGAAGGAACCTCAGGAAATGCAGGCTGCCCAGGAACTCCTGGAAGGGCTCCTGGCCCAGGTGTGCCAGCGTGGCCTGCTGCAATGGCTGGAAGAGTCCATCCTGGCTGCCCACCGGGCTCTCCTTCACCCGTGCCACGGTGCCCTCATCTAGGAAGCCACAGAAGAGCTCAGCCTGGGGGTCCAAGTACTCAGCCAAGAGGGCCTGTGCCTTCTGCGGCCGCAGGTCATCATCAGCTGTGTCGTAGTCCTCAACACCCCTCCAGAGCCCCAAGGCCGGTGCATGCCTCTTGTCTGTGCCCAGGAACTGTTGGAAGAGCCGCTTCCCGATGGGCTGCTCCAAGCACACACTGTCAAACTCCAGGCTGAGGCTCTCACGGAGGCCCTCGCACTTGGACAGTGGGGGTAGCCGGAGCTTGGCCAGGTACTTCTTGTCCCGGGAGGATGGAACACTGCTCCCGTCAAAGCTGCCCCGGGCAGCAATGAAGGCAGAGTTGGCCACCACGGTCTCCAAGGCTCCGAAGTCCATCCTGCTGCCGAGGCCCAGCCCACAGTGCCCACCGCCAAAGCAGCCCTGACCCGATGCCCTTGGCCTGTGGCCTTTGCCTTCCCTGTCCTGAGAAAGATGTTCCAGCCCCAGCAAGGGTGCTGGGGACCTACTGGGAAGCCCTGAGAGCTCAGGGCTGACGCAGCATCAGACTAAATCCTAGCCCCAGGGTCACGGAGGACACCTTAGGAATGACCAACCAGTGCTCAAAAAAGACAATCCCCTAAGCCTCTACAAATCGGATTAGGCAGTGTCCAGCGCCCCTCCTGCTGAGGGGCCACCTCTGCTTCCCATCGGAAGGACGAGGCCAGGCCTGGCCCTGTGAGTGCTGTGTGGGAGGAAAGCAAGTCCCACGAGAAACTTTCCTGTGTAAGGGTGGCAACCTCTTTCCTCCTGCTGGATTTCAATAGGACCCAAATCTTTTGACAACAGGGATCCAGAGGAAGCCCTGCACTGCAGAGCCCTGGTGTCTGTGTCCTAGACTGGGTGCTGAGCCAGCATCCCCAAGCTGTGTCCTCTCCTCAAACCAAGACTGCAGACATGGCCAGGTGACACAAGGACCACTGACCAGAGACATACAGATGTCACTCAGGTCCAGGTAGCCAGAGAAACAGCAGATCTGGAGAGGTCTGGAAACAGAAGAGTGGAAAGGTGGGGCACACAACCCACACATCTGACACACACCTGGAGCACACAGGGGCACACCAGGGCACACCTGAGATTCAGGCAGGGTGCACGCAGGAGCGCCTGAGACTCAAATGAGCTTCACCTGGGGCACACCCGAGACACACTCGAGTACCACTAAGAAATCTGGGGCACACTTGAGATTTAGGTGGGGCATACCCAGCACACTTCTGGCTAGAAGGGCCACACCCAAGGCAGTTGGGCATACCTGACACACCTGGGCACTACTGAGATTCGAGCATGGCACATGGACACCTGAGACACACCTGGGGATAATGGCCTGCAGGGGAAGAACTACAGGGCACACGCACAGTGGCTTCTGGCTCCCACAAGGGGCGGAAAGTGAGCTGGCCCCTGTGTGTCCAGGAGGGCAGAGGCACCCTGAGGCGGGGACACTGAGTGGGGCAGGGTGGGGGCTGCACACTCACAGGCTCCCGGCAGGGTCCAGGCAGGCGCCAGTGAGTAAATATTTGAGATGGCTAGCAGCTTTCTGTCCCAAGGAGACCTGCATTCCTCCACCCTGCTGCCTAGCAGCAGGTGACCTTGCCAGGCCACAGCGCCCTCGCCAGCCCCCTTGGGGTAGAGGGAGCAGTGGCTCACTCCCCTCTGGGCACCTCGTTGCACCCGGCTTCCTGTGTGTCCTGTGCCCTGGGACCTTGCTGAAACTCAGGTCCCACCAGAAGTAGGGGGAGTCAGGGACACTGAGGGAACCGGCAGCCAGAACCAAGGGACACTCTGAGAGATGTCCCTGCGCTGGGCACTACAGGGCTGGGATCCCTACTCAGGAGCCTCCAGAGCCTAAATGAAATGTCTGTTTTGGGGACCGGGGAGATAGCTCAGTAGAATAAGCACTTGCCTGGAAAGCACAAGGGTATGAGTTCAATCCCCAATTCAGCCAAAAAAAAAAGTCTATTTTGTGGTAACTGCAGAACCACATACAACTGTGAGAAACCCCAGGATATTAGCACCCTAAGTTTAGCTCAACATTGCAGATGTAGGGCCTGGGCCTTTCTGGTACCCTCCTGCCACTCTGTGCACTTTCCTCTTTATCCCCATGAAGGAAGATTTGTCCCCAGCTACCCTGCACCACTGCTGAGGACTGTGTGAATGGACCCCACACTGAGCTGCCTTTGGGGAGGAGCTTCTCCATGGCCCCAGAGACCTCTGCCACTCCTGATACATAACCAGGTCCCCCTTCTCCTAGCTGAGCAGGGTCCTCTGTTGGTCACCACTGATCCCAGCCACCCACTGCAGGGCCTCTGGGCTCTTCCCAGTGTTTAGCTATCATGAACAAAGCTGTGTAGATTCCATGCAGGCTTCTGTGTAAAAGCCAATTTTCCACTTCTGAATGAATGCCCAAATGTGATTCTAGGTTACCTGGTACTCAGACAGTTACTTTATAGGAAGCTGGCACGCTGTCCTCCAAGAGCCTGAACCCTGTTTTGCTTCTCCACCAGCCAGAACACAGGAGGCCCAGCCTCCAACCTTACCGGGACAGGGTCTGGGTCTGTTATCTGTTCTTACCTCACCATCACGATGGGCACTTGCTGCCCCTTGCAGCTTTAGCTTTGTTCCCCCAGGATAGCTCCTCACGTCTTCTAACTATTCTACCCAATGTTTGCTTTTGGCCATTGACTTTGGAGAGTCCTTTTGGATCCTGGACACCAACCAGCCCTTTGTCAGAGATGCAGTTTATAAATGCCCCACCAGGTGGCGGTCTGTCTCCTCCCCTTGTCTGAGCTTCTGCAGAGCACAGCTATGCTTCAGTGTAAGGCCGAATGCTCTCTACCCAGCCCGAGATCCTGAGCACTGTCACATTTTTCCTAAAAGCTTTGCTTATCCCAGCTTACACTGAAGTTCCCCAGTCACTGTGAGTTCAGTTTTGTGCAAGGGGCAAGACAGGTTCTGGATTGGTCAACTGGTTTGCTTTTAACAGTTGCCTTGACATTTCTGCTGAAAAGGCTGCTTCTTTTGGATTTATTCTTTGGAAGGAGGCCAGCTGGACATCTTTGTCCCTGTCTCTGGATTTTCCTCTCTGTCCCTTCAGGATCTCTGTCTCCACCCAGCCACATCACTTCACGCTGGCCACTATAACTATATCACAAGCTCCAAAACAGAGTAGACATAGTTCTTCCCCTTTATCCTTGTTTTCCAAAACTACTTTTTATAAAAGTTATGTTAAAAATCCTCTATTCAGGTAGATACAGTGGCACATGCCTGTGTTCCCACACTCCAGCAAGCTGAGGCAGAAAAATCATGAGTTGGAGCCCAGTGTGGGTGACTTAACAAGACCCTGCCTCCAAATTTAAGATTTAACAGAGGGCTAGGAATGTAGCTCAGCACAGAGGCCCTGGCTGCACCCCCACATGGAGCACATGCATGTGCACACACACAGAGCTCCATCCTCAATACACAGGAATCACCATCTTTCTAGATCCTCCCGATGGAAGCTGTGCTGGGTGCTGAGCCCGAGACTCCTCTCCGCTAGCTCTCCACACAGGCTCTGTCTGCAAGTTCTGCACCTATTGCATTAGATGAAGGCTAAGTGTCCCTTTTTGTTTGCAGCAATTATAAACAGGACATTTCTAACACTGGTATCCACATGTCTCTTGCTAGTGTGTAGATCCATGGGTGTTTTGGGACATCTGTCTGTGCATGACAATCTTGCTAACCTCCCGTGCCTTGCAGTTTTCCTGGAGTAGTCTGCATATAGTAGTCTGAAAGGTTGGCTCCACTTTCTTTTTCCTGAGCTGATGAGTGCCGTCTGCTCACTGGCACAGCCAGTGCACCAGAGAGCAGCACAAGCAGAGCAGAGCCCAGCCTGGGCCCAGCTGTCTGGCTCGGTCAGGCTCTACGGATGCTGTCACAGTGAGGAAGATCCCATGTTCCTCATTTGCTGAGAGTTTCCACAGCAAATGGTGAATAGATTGAATGCACTTTCACCACCAATCACTACAATCTTGTGATTTTCCTTTGTTCTGTTATGCATGGCTCTGGTTGATTTTAGGGTTAGACCAGGTTTGCATCCCACGTGGTCATGAAGTGTTTCTCACACACCATTGGACTCAGTTACCAATGTTTAAAGGATTTCTATGCCTACATTCCTAAAAGATGTTGGTCTATGGTTTTCTTTCTCATATTGCTTTATCTGGTTTTGGTATTAGTATAAGTCTGGTCTCCTACAATCAGTTGGGGAATGTTTCCCAATCTTACATTTCCAGAAGACGTGGCTGAGGACGGAACCCAGGGCTTTCAGCTTGACAGGTAAGCACTGCTACTGAGCTACATGCCCAGCCCCAAGATACAGTTTCTTAAATGGTGCTAAGTTTTCCTTAAACATTTGCAAAACCATCTGGGAGTGGAGGCTTCTTTGTGGAGAGATTTTAAAACAATGAATTTAGTTTCCTTGATGGCTATAGGACTGCTCAGAGTCTATACTAAGCTTGGGGAGTTGTGTCCCAAAGAAGTAGTCCAATTTCTCTAAAGTGTCCAGGTCCTGGGGCCAGGGAGATAGCTCAGTAGAATAAGCGCTTGCCTGGCAAGCACAGGGTCCTGAGTTCAATTTCCATTACCAAAAAATAAATAAATAAATACAGTGTCCAGGTCCTGTGCAGAGATGTGTGGCATCTTCCCTGGCTGTTCGGTGTTGCTGGCTGGTGGTGATGTCTCCATCTCACTCCTGATTCCAACGACAAGCACCTTCTCCCCCAAGTTTGCCAGCTTTGCTTTGCTTTTCCAGGGATCAGCTTTTCATTCATCAATTCTCTCCATTGCTTTTCTATTTGCAAATTTATTGGTTTTAGTTTTCTTCTGCTTCCTTGCTTATTTTTCTTCTTGTTCTTTGTTTTCCTGGGCCTGTGAGGTGGAAGCTTACACTTTTTATTTGAAACTGCCTCTTTTCTAATGCAAATATTTAGTGCTGTAATATTTCTCTTTAATATTGTCATAGCTGTGTCCCACAAACTTCAGTAGGCTGCATTTGGGTCTTCTCTCCATCCTACACAATTTTAAAGTTTTTCCCCACAGACTTCCTCTTTGCCTCAGTTATCAGTGGACTACAGCTTTCATGTGTTCTGAGGCTTTCCTGGTGTTTTCTGTTATTAACTCCTACTTTGATCCCATGGTGGTTGGGGAGCTCTCACTGTGGAGCTTAAATTGGCTGAGATTTTCCTGTGGCCAAAGCACAGCCTAGTCTGTACCAGTTCCACTCCT
This sequence comes from Ctenomys sociabilis, assembly GCA_004027165.1. NCBI lineage: Eukaryota > Metazoa > Chordata > Mammalia > Rodentia > Ctenomyidae > Ctenomys > Ctenomys sociabilis. The sequence goes on from PVKA01019776.1 coordinate 25,998, forward strand.
GAGAAGGACAGCACCTTGCTGCTGCCGAGTGTGCCCTGCACACAACACCCACCAACTGAGGACATGGAAGCTCATTCATCGACATCTGTTTAGTTCTCTTATCAGCTGGTGAAAGAAGTGCTTTGAGGTGCCTCCACCTCTGGCTGTGCATTGTCTGCTCCATCCAGTTCCTGAGGTTCAAAGCACGTTTGGCATTTCTGCTCTTTCAGGGCTGCTCTGCCTTCTCTGCACATTGGCCCTTCTCTTACTGTAGAGCCTCTTTGCTGCTGGAAACACTCTGCATGAAGTTACTGCTTCTCTGGGCTGTGCTTGCATGGCATGCCTCCTCCATTCCTGGTTATCACACTCCTGTTTATCATGCAGACGGTCCTCGTTTAATGGCCCACCTGTTTCACCCTTGTTTGGACTTATGACTGAGGCCAGCTGTTCAGACTTCACGCCCCAGCTGGACATAGGGCCTGTGCCGAGACCCATGACACAGAGCGTGTGCGGCAACGCAGCCTCGCTGCGGCTCTTCCTGCAGCTCAGCTCTGGGACCCTGGACTGCACAGGCCAGGCTGTACTTCTGCTCTGCTGCCATCACAGCTGTGAACACAAGCCTTTTGCAAAGAGAGGCACAGTCGTCAAGGGGGAGTTTTCTGTGACTGTTTCTTTGCCCTGAATAACGTGATGTACGTGCTACACGTGACTCCTCACGTAGCGGCCAGCTCGTCTACCACCGGCAGCGCCACAGAGCTCAGCTCAGTGGCCCCACGTGCATGGAGCAGTCTCGGGCACTGTTGGCTTGTTGCTGACTCATTGAGCACAATTTGAAACCCAAGAAGATGAAAATCTAGAGTAATCACCCATACTTTTTCTTATTCTTCCCTTTCCAGTATTTCTTCTTTTTTCATTTTCTTTGTGTTTTGAGTTTTCCTTAGCTGTTTGTTTTTTTTTGTTTTTTTTTTTTTTTTTTTTTTTTTTTTTTTTTTTTTTTTTTTTTTGGCAGAACTGGGGATTGAACTCAGACCCTTGCACTTACCAGGGAAGCGCTTATTCTACTGAGCCATCTCCCTAGCCCCTGTTCTTTTAGGATAAATCATCTTGCAACATCTTTGTTTGCTTGTTTTCACTTTTCCTTCACTTGAAGATGTCTGGATTCTTCCTACATTCTGGATGATATTTTATAGGTATAAGATTGTGGCCTGATAGTCATTTTCTTTAAAATTATTGTGTAGCCAAACATGGTGGCACATGCCTGTAATCCCTTTACGCATGAGGCTACAGCAGGAGGCTCACTTCATGTTCAGTAATGCGTCCAAGGCCAATCTGAACTCCACAACAAGACCTCATCTCAATAAAAATAAAAAAAATTATTAGGAAAATTTCTTCTGGTCTTTATGGTATCTGATGGGAGTTCTGCAGTCATTCAAGTCATTTTTCTATGGCTACTTTTAAGGTCTTTTTCTGTCTTTAATTTTCAGATGTTTGATGACTGTGAGCTTGGCAAGGATTGAAGGGCATCCTATGCGGGTTTACTCAGTTTCTTGGATCTGTTAGTCTATGTCTGTGCCAGTTCTTAGCTGGGCACTTTGTAGCAGTGGCCTCCAGCTTCCCTCCAAAGGCTGCCAGCATGGGTGCCAGCCTTGGCCACAGCACGCACCCTGCAGCCCGGGTGCCCCCACTGCTTTCTTCTGCTGTATCTTCCTCCCAAAGGTGTCTACTGACCTGCTTCAAAAATTACTCCTTAGGCTTTCATTTTGATCACTGTATTTTCAAATCAAAAATGTTCCATTTTGCTCTTTATAGCTTCTATTCTTTCATTAAATTTTCCTTACTTGTTTTTTGTGGTATCAGGGATCAGACTCAGGACCTTGCACTTGCCAGGCAGGCACTTATGCCACTGAGCTATCTCCCTGGCCCCTGAACTTTCCATTTCTTTATTGAGAGTTGCACTGATCATGTTTTTAGTTGCACTGGTCATGTTTGCCATTATTTTTTGAAGCACTATTACCATGACCTCCTTAAATTGTGTCTGGATATTGAACATCTATCTCTTTGACCTGGCACACACTGACAGTCCTCCTAGTTCTTCATGTGATGTCTAATTATCAGCAGCAACATAGTCATTTCTTCTCATTTCTGTTTGTTTCTCCAATATTCCCTTGATACTGGGAGCTCCACCATTGCTATGAAAGGTGGATGCCTGGATACCCCATGGGGCCTGTGGGCCTCTTGTCTCTGTTGGGTGGGCAGGAGCTCCAGCTCTATGTGGCCTCCACTGGTCCCATAGGCGGTAACTACTACATTACAGTGGGGGGTGGTGGCCATCCTGAGTGTCTGCTGGGCTGATCTGATGCCACCCAGGTGTCACACAAGTGCCAGGGGCCTGGGGTCAAGGGCCTCTCCATTTGGACCCATTTGGGACTTCCCGGCTCTGCATCCTCATGATGCTCCAGGGAAACTGCCCTCTGTCCAGGCAATGGCCCTCCCACAGGCACAGGGCCACTCTGGTCATGCATGTGCAGCTAGTGCACACGCTGCTTCCAGAAATTCAAACTGTCAGGACACAGAATTCAAAGACATCCAGGAATCCATACCTCATCAAGAGCATTTCTGTCTGTCGCACTGGCAAGGTTGCAGACACTGTAACATTTGGCTCCTTGCCTCTGGAGTTCCAAACCCAGGGCTCACACAAGGAGAAGGCAGCCTCCAGCAACTCTGAGCCTGGTGGCCCTCAGCTCTCAGCAACAGAGATGGTTGGAATGGGGAAGAGCCTGGGCTCAAATGGTACAATTCCTCCCACATGTCATGGTGCTGGTTTTGCAGGCAAACTCTGAACTATTCTAAAGAAAAAAGGCTGAGTAGTGGCTGCAGAAGTCTCCCTCATGCTTCCCAAGGAAACTGCGTGGCTATATGGGTCTCAGGGAGAAAGCCTGGCTGTGACAGGAGATGAACTCCTAAACGTGAATCCTCGTGCAATAGGTGTCGGTGCCCCTGCTCCAGTCGGGCTTGGCCTTCTACACTTTCAAACCCCTGAGCTGGTCCCCCTGCCTGGCCTCCCACCCCTGCAGAGGGCATGCTGCAGACTTGTGTCAGCTGCACGAAATCTTCAGCTCTGAGAGCTGGCTGTACACTGGGAGCTCAGGCATAAGCAGAGGGGTAGGGAGGGTTCAGTGTTTGTAGCCCACCTCATGTGTCGCTTGCACACTCTTCCCTCAGATCCTCAGCACAGCACCTGGGAGTATGCAGACTCAGGCCTCGCTGAAACCCACCCTGAAAACACTGATATGGAGTATGGCTGCTGCCACAGTGGCTGGGTTCCTCCAGGGACAGAGAAACCCATGGGACGCTATTGTACCCCACCAAGGGGGAAGAGGATATCGTCCTCATGCACAAACTGGCCCTCTCTCCACTGTGATGACGTTCCTCCCGCCATTCGTGGAGACAAACATCCAAGGTCAAGGGCTGCAGGGTCATGGGTGGCGCTCAGACCCTTTGCAGAAGTTGAAGGTTGAAGGTTTTGGCCCGGGAAGGCAGGGCTGGCCCGGGCTGTCACGCACTTCTGATCCTTGTTTGCATTTCACCTCCTAAAGGAGCCAAGTAACAGTCACCAGCTGAGGGCATCCAAAGGGCATCCCAAGGGCAAGTCAGGGCTGCCAGCACCAGGATACAGGTAGAAAGCACGACAGTGGGGTTGTGGCGGTGGCCGGGCCTGTGGCTCCTCCCTCTGTTTGGAGATGATGGCAGAGCCGATAGCCACTGGTGCCTCCAACCTCCTCTGAGGAGGGTATAAAATCGAGTGAGGGCACACCTTCTCTGCCAGCCCAGAGCGGGAGAGGTGTCCACATCGTGACATGGCGGCTCTGCAGGAGAAAAAGACCTGCAGCCAGAGGATGGAGGAATTCCGGCACTACTGCTGGAACCCGGACACGGGGCAGATGCTGGGCCGCACCCCGGCGCGCTGGGGTAGGTGTGGGCGCTGAGGAGGGCCGCAGGCAGGGGTGGAGGGCAGCACGGGCCCTGCCAGGACATTGTGTGGAAACGGAGCTTGGGTAGCCCAGGCCCCAGCTGACGCTGGAGGCAGGAGCCCCGTGCGGCCCTGAATTTCCACAGCGCCTTTGAGAACGGCATTTTAAAAACTATGGTTCTCAAAATAATTGTTTAAAAAACTTTAAAGGCAGTGAGGGTGGCTCTCTGGTCACATAATTTGAAGCACACGGAGGAGCTAATCAAGGATCAAGTTTCTGAGCTGCGCCCCCTGCTGTGCAGTTGCTGCTCAGCACCCGCCTCTGGCCTGGTGCAGACATGCCGCTCAGGCAGGGCTGCTGGCCAGGTGCCCTCCTGTCTGGCTGCAGACAACCACCTGTGCCCTTTGAGGCGGGGGGAGGGGGGTGGTTTTTGCTGACAGCAGGCAGTCCCACAGGACAAGTCCTCCACAAGCAAACTGCTCACTGAGCCCAGAACAAGTGAATTCCCTCAATGACTCTCGGGCTGTGGCAGCCAGGTCAGTGCCAGGGGTATCTCCGGGTCCTAGGATCTCTGCAGTGTGGCCTATCCAGGGAGAGGGCACGACAGTGCACCACACTATGGAATGCCCTGCCTGCCCAGTTTTCCTGTGGGTGCCGACCCAGTCCCAACCTCCCTAAGGAGGGGATAAGGACAAGCCTATGGATTTGCAGGGATGTCACGGCTTAAGGGATCCCACTTCAGGTGACCTCATTCCCCAACTGGGCCACAAAGATGCCAATGGTGCTTATAGTGTGTGAGCCCACTGTCTGTACACACAGCATGCAACCTCTCCAAGACCCTGTTCTCTCCTGGGGACACAGCACCCATCCCTCTCTACTGTGACTTCAACAGCACAGCAAGACCTAGAACAGAAAGCAAGCATGGCCAGTGGAGCCCAGACAGGGCTCAGGCAACTGCGCTAGGAGGAGAGCAGAGACATAGGCAGAAGTTGGGGTGTAGGCCAAGTGTGGTGGTTCACGCTTGTCATCCCAGTACTCAGAGCTGAGGCAACAGGATCACTGCAAGTTCAAGACCAGCCTGGGCTCCCTAGTGACTCAAGGTCAGCCTGAACTACATAGTGAAACAATCTCAAAAAAAAGTTGGGGTGCAACTACCATTGTGCCCTCAGAGCTGTCAGGGGTAGTCTAGCTACTAAGTCTCCCAGAGCTGCCCTCCTGACCAGGTCCTTCAGAACTCTCTGGAAAGGTCCCAGGCCCAAGGCATGGATGTAGCTTTTGGGTCTGGGGCTGGGTCTCAGGGCCAAGGAAACCAGCCCAGCGAGACAACAAAGCAAGACAGGCTATTATTCTTGGGGGACAGCACCCAAAGATCACAGGATACCGCCACCCCTCTCAAAGTCTGGGTCCTGACCCAGCTGCAGAGCCTCTCATAGCCGGACAGAGGCTATGACCTGTGGTCGCAGTGAGGCCACCAGGCCAGGGCCAAGGCCATCACTCCCTACCCCACCCCACTGCTCCTTGTGCACATGAAGTCGGCAGGGATGACTTCATCCCCCTCTGAACCTCGAGTGGGGCAAGGAACCATGAGGCTCTGTGGCAGTACATACCAAGGCCCAGGCCCACATGGCAGCCACGCTGCACTGTGAACTATGGGGCACTCAACCGCCACCATGGTCCACCAGACATGCTCTTGCGGGCCAGCATAGATGCCCACAGATGCCCACAGTGAGGCCATCTGCTGCTGAGGTGCCCTGACACTTGGTCCTACCCCAGGGGAAGGATGGGCACAGAGACCTGCCTCACAGCTCCACAGAGGTAACAAGCAGCTCTGCAGGACACAGCAGCCCCAGGCTTATCTTGTCCAGCCTGCAACTCCCACCTCCCACCCCACACCATGCGGCACTGGGCAATGACCCACTGCAGGGTCCCAGGACACAGGATGCACAGCAAGGCATCGTCCTGGAGGTGTGTATCACATGCCTGCACTCAGAACCCCCAAAATGTCGGCTCTGATCAAGCTGCTTAGAAATGGAAAGACAGGCTGCCCCAGCTAGCTGCTAACAGGGCTGTATCGCAGGAGGGACAAACAGAAAGGAGCTGCACGTGCCTGGAGCGGCCACCCCTCTTCCTGTGTTGACTTCTGTGTGGGGCCCTCATTCCATGTGCGCCTACTGCCCACTTCCCCCAGGACTCAGAGAAGCGCAAGTGCCAGGCACCTATGTGGGTGTCACCATGAGCAGTAACTCCTCTCTACCTGTTTCCCTTGCACTCCATGGGGGGACAGTCAATCTTACCTCGGTGTGCAGAGTATAGACCCTTGGTCAATGAGTGCTGGCGAGGATGACAGTGACCTGTGCAACCAGGTGCCCTCACAGTGAACAGGAAAATGCCCCCCGGGGGGGGCACACAAAACCACTCCCTGGCTGTGTGATTCTGCTTGTACAGGTCTGTTGTAGGGTGTTTTTTTTGTTTTTTGTTTTTTTTTTTAAAACCAGGAAATACACTTAGAACTTTGTGCTTGTCAGGCAGGCACTGTGCTGCTGAGCTAAACCCCCAGCACTGGTGGTTGTCAATTAAAAGTATTCCAGTCCCTTCTTGCCTTCAGCAAAGAACTTGGTGAGACAAGCTAAAAGCTTATTTGAAAAGTATGGGGTAAGCAGCGATGGAAGAAACAGCTCTGCAGAGCAAACAGGATAAACAGAGAAAAAAAGGTAGAAGCAAAAATGTGTCCACACCATGTCCGACAGTCGTGGCGCACACGACTGTGCAAATGCCTACTGGCTAGCGTCTTTCATGGTGGTCTACATCTCCTGGGAGCCCGCAGGAGCTCCCTGGGCCTGGCCTTGCCCTGGCACCTTGGGATTGACGGGTCCTGCTCACCACTCCAGCTAGTTCTGCACATCCTTCCCCTTACATCAGGTCTGTTGGAGGGTGAGACAGTGACGGGAATGGCACAGGGACCCACTGAGACAATGGTTAGAAGCTGGCTCCTGGTGCCCCACCAAGACTGCAGGGGTGGAGTGACAGTGGGGTGGAGGAGCTGAGCGGAGCTGGAGGCTATGGGGAGCAAGTAGAGGGTCTGCAGGCAAAGGAACAAGAGAGGCTGGGCTTAGTGGAGGACTGTGGGGCACAGAGCTGTAAGTGCAGAGGCCCGTGGGATGTACTGACCGTGGGGTGGGGTGGGGCAGAGGATCAGTGTGCACTGAAGTCAGCACTGTGGGCGTGGCCCCAACCACCAGCATGGTTCTCTCCCCGCAGTGTGGATCAGCCTCTACTACGTGGCTTTCTACGTGGTGATGACCGGACTCTTCGCACTGTGCATTTACGTGCTGATGCAGACCGTTGACCCATACACACCTGACTACCAGGACCAGCTCAAGTCGCCAGGTGGGCGCCAGGAGGCCTGAAGCCAGCAACCCTCCTGGCCACACTGGAGCCCAGCTGCAGGCCAGGCAGTGAGGCCTGAATGAGGAAGACACCTGGCTCACAGCCTGACTTTGGGTGTAGTTTATTAGAAGGCTTCTCTTGTAGACACAAGGTGCACTGAGCAGCCATTCACATGTAGCTGTGCACACAGGACACGTCACGCAGCTTGCAGACCCCAGGAGGAAAGGCTGCAGTGGGAGGCGCCGGTTGCCCTAAGCTGCTGCGGAAGAGGAAAGGCAGGGTCCTGCTGCCCTGCGACCCACAGACGAGGGCAAAGCCTTTCCCCTAGCCTTTATTTGCATGGCTTTGGTTTTTCTGCAGTACTGGAGATTAACCCAGGCCTGTCACCCTGTACTAAGCTCTCAGCCCTCTTTTAAGATTTTATTTTGAGACAGTCTTGCTAAGTCACCACCATGCTGCCCAGGCTGGGCTTGCTTCCCACTCTCCTGTTTGGCCCTGACGTTACCAGGTGCACCGCTGTGCACCACCAGGCCTGCCTTTGCCCCTTTCCGTTTCGCTGACAGGTTTTGTTTTACACCAGGTATAGTTGTTACTTTCACAACACCATCAAAACAAAGCATTCCCATGTGTACATATGAAGCAGCCACCTCCAGGGACAGGGTGACTGGTGCAGACCTCCCAGGAGTCAGAGCAAGCTAGTGGGGAAGGGTGGATGGTGGGCACTGCTGCCACCCCAAAAGCCCAGGAAGCTTGCACCAGAGAGCACAAGGGACCATTTGCAACTCCCTTCTGTCCTGCACATTGGCTTTTAATTATTTTTACAACTAATATGCCATCCAACTGCTTTTGTTCATGACCAAATCCAGGGAAGATGTTTAATGTGCACTCAGTTTCACCTGGCTGCACTCGAGTGACACTGCACACCCTGCTTGAGGCTCAGCCAGGCTCAAGAACCGTCTAGGCAGAGCATCTTTTTCTTGGGGCCAGGCTGGGGCCTCACACCAACTGTGTTGTCTCCCAGCTCTCCCAGCTGGCAGGCAGGGGTCCCAAGGATGCATGTCGGCTATTTCTTTGACCAGAAGCAGCCTGGCCTACATCCTCCTCTCAGGGTGCGTAAGAAGCAGGTGCTGTATCGGTCACACTTCTGGGGGTTCTGCTTGAGACTCAGGCACAAGGCTGGCAGTGTGTGTAGGGGGGAGGGTTTGCACAAAACCATCAGAAGGTGCTGTCTTCCCAGGGGTGACCCTGCGGCCAGATGTATATGGGGACAGAGGCCTCGACATCTCCTACAACGTCTCCGACAACAGCTCCTGGGCGGGCCTCGTGCACATGCTCCACGGCTTCCTGGCAGGTAGGCTGAGTGGGCTACCGCTTGGGTTTCAAGGCTTGGGGTGAGCAGGGTGCACCACACAACTGTGTCTCCACAGGCTACACCCCAATGGCCCAGAAGGGTAGCATCAACTGCTCCTCCGAGAAGTACTTCTTCCAGGAGAGCTTTGGGGGCCCAAACCACACCAAGTTCTCCTGCAAGTTCACAGCGGACATGCTGCAAAACTGCTCGGGCTTGACAGACCCCAGCTTTGGCTTCGAGGAAGGAAAACCATGCTTTATCATCAAAATGAACAGGGTACGTGCAGGGGTCTCCCCCAGAATCTGCCCTGTTTCTCTGCACATTGGCTTGGCATGAGCCTGCCTTGCACAGGTCCTAAGCACACGAGTGCCTGACAGCCCCCGTGGCCAGGACACTGTGCAGACTGTGGTGGGGGCTATGTGGCTGGCAGTGCCCAGGAGCCTCCTGAAGCAGAGTTGCTGCCTGGGTCAGAGACCTAATAGTCAACTTCCAGGTCCTGGGTTGGCACCATGGAATCACCAGGGCTTTGGTGGTGCCTGGTGTGCCCAAAGAGAATCACATGTGCAGCAGCAGAAAGGGCATGGTGCCGTCCAGGTTGAGGCCCAAGTGGCAGGAGCTGCCTAGGTGAGGGCCCAGAGTCACTGCTCCAGATTCAAGGACAGCAGGACCCCCAGAGGCCAGTGCGCATGACCACTGCCCAGGAGGAAGCCACATGCTCATGAGCTGCCATCATCTGGCCAGGGTCCTTCCAGGGTCCCACCAGGGCTCCACTGGGGCCTTGGCAGCAGAGTTCCAGTCAGGACAGCAGTGACTTTTCTTCCAGATTGTCAAGTTCCTGCCCAGCAACAGCACGGCCCCCCGCGTGGACTGTGCCTTTCTGGTAAGTAGATGTGGGAGGCACTGCCTTACACTGGCAGGCTCCTAGGGAAGCCCAGCTGTTTAGACTGCCAAGGGGCAGTGAGAATAAACTCACAGCTCTCAGGGACATTCCGCCTGTCATCCAGCCAGTCAGGTACACAGGGATGGGTGTCCCCTGGAGGCTGGTGGGGGCAGACCCCTCAGGAAGAAATCATGCTGTCATGGTCCGACTTCGGAGGGGACACTACCAATTCCAGAAGGCTTGGCCACAACTTGGGAAAACCACCCTACTGATAGCCATGGCCTGCTCTTTCTAATGGCCCAATTACAAACACACCTCAGCTCCCTGCCAGCATCAGGTACTTAGCCTGGGTTAGCGATGAGCTGTGAGAGCTAGTGTTCTGCTTGCATAAATGCTGGGGGCTTAACCAAAGAAACCACCACCTGTCAAGTACAATGTATATCCACTTGTGCCGTACACCAAGCCCTGGGCCCCACGTGGGCCTGTGGACCCATCTGTCCCTAGAGACTCGCTTCTCTCTGGTTCTTCCTTTCTCCAGTTATTCTGGCCACATGTAGGCTGGCCCGATGCCTAACAGAGGCCAAAGCATCCTCCTGTTCTTGATGACTTCAAGCTCCCTGTGGGAGTCCAGCTGCTACTGGAACCATGTTTATGTTGACCCCAGAAGGCAACACAGACTCAAACCGGTGGACAGCTGAGCATGCGGCTTCGTCTCACTGCAGATGGCGTCCAGCCCTGCCCCACTTTACCCACCAGGGATCCTAGCTGTGCACACTAACACCTCCCCTCTGGCTTGGTCCTCAGCACTGGTTCTAAAGCCAACTGCAGGGCAACCTGGGCACAGTGAGCTGCTCCTAACCAACTGGGGGCTGAGGCAGTAGGACCTTTTGAGCCCAGCCCAGGCAACTGAGACCATGCCTCAAACAAAACATAAAAGGGCCACAGATGCAGCTGAGTACCAGATGCAACCCAGAACGCAAACCACAGCTGTGGCTGGTGTGCAGGCAGTGTGTGCAGGTGCCCTGCACTTGGCCTGTGCACTCATGCTTGCCTGCCACAGCCGTCCCTGGGCTCAGTTGTGGCTTCTCCCATCCAGGATGAGCCGCACCAGGCCCCTAGGACCCTGCAGGTGGACTACTACCCCCCCAACGGCACCTTCAGCCTACACTACTTCCCCTACTATGGGAAGAAAGCACAGGTAAGAGGCCTCACACTGAGCCTGAGGGAAGTGGTGGACCTTTCAACAGAAAGCAAGGTAGCCCAGCTGCCTAAACCTTCCGAGCACTTCCCAGAGCCTGGCTCATCTCAGGCAGCCCTAACTCCCTTCCCTTCGAGGGCTCCACAAATTCTCTTCTACCTGCACACACACTTTTCCCCAGACAGGGCAGGGGGGGCCACTGTGACTCCCCCAGGCTAGTGGGGTGCTGCAGATCCAACCGAGGCACCTAGGAAGAAGCCCTCTGACTAGCTACCTGCCGGGTGGCTCTGCTGCTGGCCCCAAGGTTCTCATCTGTCCCCCACAGCCCCACTACAGCAACCCTCTGGTGGCAGCGAAGCTTCTCAACATCCCTTGGAATACAGAGGTCCTCATTGTGTGCAAGATCCTCGCCGACCACGTCACCTTCGACAACCCCCATGACCCCTATGAAGGGAAAGTGGAGTTCAAGCTCAGGATTCAGAAGTAACAGCCAGGGAACAGGACTCAACTGTGACTGCCGACCTGCCCCTCCTGCTCGGCCCTGCCCTCCAGGAGCCCACCCGTCACCTCACAAGTGTGGCATTGCCAAGAGGCACTGGGGCCTGGCTCTCACCGCAGTACCAGCCGCTCCCTATCTAGTCTACCTTCTCCCTTTTCCTTTTGAGATAGGATCTTGCTAATCAGTCTGGGCTGGTCTTGAAATTGCCATCCTCCTGCCTCAGCCACCAGAGCACTAGATCTCAAGCGTGCACCTTGCACTGGGCTTCTGCTGTGCTCCCAGAGGAGCCTTACCTAGGATAAGACTCAGGGCTCCCACAGGTGACCAAAAGCAGCACCTGCCCTGAGAGCCAGGCCGGTGTCACTTGGTGTCTTCCACATGGGCCTTCCCTCCTCACTGCAACTTCCTTTCTCCAGATGTTAACACGAACCACTGTTCACAGTACACAAAACTGTAGAAGCAGATAGCAAACATGGCCCACAGCAAGGCACATTTGGACTCTGCCTTCTAAGGACATTTCCTGTTATAAAAACAAAACACATTAAAGTTACTCTTGCTCTACATAAACAGTCATGTCTTTCCCAACCTGGGAGAACAACTGAAAACCAAACACTTCCTCCTTTGAAAGCCTCCTGCTTCTGCTGTGGCACAGGTACACTGTGGGGGTCTGAGGAACATGACACTTGAGGTTGTGGGATAGGGGAGCAGAGCGGGCAGGGGCACAGGGCCATCCGCAGACAGGTCCTATAAGAGTCACAGGAGTCACAAGAGTCAGGGCCTGTTCCCTGGGGTGTGACCCCTTACACACCAGCACATCCCCCACCTGCCCCCCAAACCTGTGCCTGCCACAGCAGGGTGCAGAGGGACAAAGAGGAGATGAGAGGTGGGGAAGATGTGGCTCATCTCCATGGGCGCCACCTGGGCCTCACACTGAGCCCCACTCCAGGGCTCCTTCTGGAAGGGGCCTTGTCTCCTGCACAGATGGCATGCCGTGGGGAGCGACAGGCCCAGGGCCTCTGGCTCCCCTCTGACTTGCGCTAGGAAGCTTCTGGCTTTGTTTATTGTACTCTGTGGCCTGAGTTTGTCTCTACTGGGGCATCCCTTGCCAGGCTCAGCCTGCGAGTGAGCTGCAAGCCTTTCCAGAACCTACCGAGTATGCAACATCGCTCTCCAGACGCCCCTGCCGAGCTGTTTCCACGGCCTCATCTGCTATGTCTGCTCCCAACAGGAGAGAAGGTGAAGGGAAAGTTGGGAAGAAGGAACTAGCACCCAAGTCCCCCAAAGCCACCTCCGCCCCGGGGAGGCCCTGCTACCAAGCAGGAGCAGCAGCAGCTGCAGTCAGAGCAAGGCCTGGAACTGAGGACACAGTCCTTTCCCACATGCAGCCACCCGCTGCGTGTGGACTGTGGACACCAGGCAACAGATTGGACCATGGAACTTTAACACCCTCCCTGCATGTGTGACCTTTGGGGTCTTGAGCTCCCAAACTGTCACCTGCCACATTCTGCCCACTGATACTGGTGGGTGGGGTGACACCTGGGCATCTTACTGCCTCTCCCAAAATCTTCTCTCCATCTTATTTTTTTCTGAAAGAGAAACGTACAAAGTCTGCCCCAACTTTTAGGGTTGAGGAGTCAAAGCTCCCTCAACAGAAGCACCCCGAGAGAAGGGTGCCCACTGTCCTACTCGCCTTTCTCAGCCCTTTCTCAGCCCTGCACCCTCCAGGCAACATCAGAGGACCACGGGGTGCAGCTCCAAAGGAAGGGTGCACCTGGTAACCTTCTTCACCACATGGTAAAACTAGACTAGAGGTGAGAATAATTTAAAGACGATAATCCTGAATTAAAGAAAGACAGCTTGTTTAAAATGCCCATGCGCGTTTTATTAATAAAAATTAACAGTGCCAAGTTAAAGTCAAACAATTAAAGTCTCTTTGTATTCCATAAAATATTACAGAAAAGTTTATTTGTGTTTCAATAAAAAGACCATTGTTTCAGAACAGGCAGCTAACAGCAACTGTGCAGTCAATGGTTCATTGTGAGTAAATTTCAAAGGAGACTACTGCCTGTCCTTAAATTGCTTTCTTTTTATAAAAAAAGAACTATTAAAAATGATTGACAAATTTTGAGTTAAAAAACTGTTAAAACATTCTCTATGTTTAATTTCAACTTTATAATAGATTACATGAAGATTGCTTAGGAAACAAATACAACATTTGTTTCAGTACATGTCTTTAAATGATAGACTTATAAGTATGTAAACAACTATATAATAAAAAGTTTCCAAACGCGGCCTGTAAGAAATCAGGCAAATTTTATCATAAGCAACAACCCTTCCACACATTCCGTAGCTGCCCCAGCGCGGCAGTAAACTTCTACCAAACAAAAAGAAAGCATGTCTCAATTAGTTGGTGCACCAGAAAAAGTGTGCAGGTATGATGGGCTTGCAATATTAACATAATTTAAGGAAAAGCAAAATCATAATAAAATTTATGGTGCTCAATAGTTTAAATGTAGTTTTGTTAACTGCTTGGTTCTTTGGCCCTCGCGTATTTAAGGGAGGGAAGACGCGTCCTGCAGTCCCGCTCCCTGTCAGCGGGGGGCACCATTCCGCAAACGGCAAATGGGGCGCTGGGGCTGGGCCCGCAGGACATGACCCCGCTTCATCATTGTCACTGGCATGGGTGAAGCACAATGTGTTCAGCAGCCCAGCAAGCACTGCTGCGGGGCAGAAACCAACTCTGAACTAAAGGAAAATCAGAAAACAAAAGGTAAATGAGGCTCGGCACCAGCACGCAGGCACGCAAGCCTGCGCCCCCCGCGGAACAGTCCTTGCTTATTGGAGGTGCGCGTGGAAACCCAGCTTACGGGCCTTGTCCGGGGAAGGCCAACAAGAAAGAAAAACCTGGCTTAAAACAGTTTCTCCTTCTAAACGCTCATCCCCGAGGCTGGACGGTGGGGTCAGTCATCCTCCTCGTTCTCGTTGAAGTCGTCCTCCTCGTCCTCATCCTCACCCACACAGGACACGGGCGTCTCCACCCGTGAGCCGCTGTACTGGGAGCCGTTGGAACTGGTGGCCAGAGTCCCCTCTGCGCCGTTGCTCAGGTCGCTGTGGGGACAGGGCCAGTATTGAGCGGCCAGAGGCCAGCCAGGGGCGGCCCCAAGGGCGGGGCCCAAGCGATGCGCACAGACTGACGAGTAAGAGGCAGCACCATGGGGCCCAGCCCAGCCACGCTCCTTGTGCCCCACTCTCCAAGTGCCACTGGGGACCCACAGCGCACGCGGGAAGCGGACCGTGCTTCTGCCAGGGCTTCTGGCCTGTGGCTGGCCAGGCTCTGAGGGGATTGAGCCGATGCTGGCAGTGGGTGCGTGCCCCACTTGCGCAAGGCCCTGGTTCGGTGGCACCCTAATCTGAGCCCAGGCCAGACCGACATAGTGAGCCAAGGCACTGCCCAGTTGCCCTTGTAGGCTCTTGCAGCCACCTGGTCTATACCCCAAACCCAGCCCTGTCCCACCCCCCAGGGCACCCTGAGTCTGCTGCAGCCCCCACCTTGTCTGTACCACACTTTCTGATGAGCAACTTGCCCTGGAAACCAAGCCTGGCAGAACAGGTCAGAGGCAGACACTGTACCCACAAACAGAGCTTTCGGTTTTCCTGGCAACTGCAAGTCACCTGACAGTGCTTTTGTAACACACTGTATCCCGCACCTCTATCTGTATCCCACTTTTACTGAAACTGGTTTCATCAGGAATTGGCCAGAGCTTTGTTTCCAGTGTAAAAACTGACAGGCCAGCAAAATTCAGTCAGTGAAGAGCATAGCCTGAAGGTGGAATTCCTACAATCACTGCAACTACACCTCAACCATACCCTCTGCTAACACTCTGCAGGCCAACTCCCAGGATACTAGGAAAAGAACCCAGAGCTTGCCACAGGGTGCTGGGAACACCCCAGCTAGCAGTCACCTGTCCCTCAGCCATGGCTAGCCCTCGGTCCAAAGGCTAGAGTCCTGCACTTGAGGGACAAGCCAGGCCTCACTGTACCAACCCCTGGTCAACAACCCTGCAGTGACTTAACTCTCCATTCCCAGACATGCCATCGCAGACATCACCACCCTCAGGGCAAAGCAACACTGGAGGGGACACACACACACACACGCACACACCTTCACACACACAC
>PVKA01019777.1:0-41465 GCA_004027165.1 Ctenomys sociabilis
ATTGAATCTTTGATATAATTCAGCTATATAAAAACCTGTAAATATAATATCATGTATGCACCTTGTACAATACCAAAACGTTATGAAAACAGTTTGCAATGTATTATTTCATCGACTCTGTATGGTTATGGTGTTTTGAAACTGTCTGATTGACATTTGTATTTCAATAAAATAAAAATAAATGGAAAAAAAAAAAGAAGGAAAAAAAGACATTATGTAATACAACAATCATTGTCGAATTCCTATTTTGTTTAGTGAAACTCTGTATTGTTTCTTTCTTTTGTGTGTGTGTGTGTGTGTGTGTGTGTGTGTGTGTGTGTGTGTGTATTTTAGGGAAGGGACTACAGGGTGTTCAGGGTTCCACTACTAAATTGGACTCATAGCGATTCTCCTGTTTACAGCCTACCAAGAGCTGGGATTACAGAAGCATGCTACCACACCCAGTCTCAACTGCCATCTCAGCATGCCCCAGGGGCATGTCCAGCACTGCAGGCCTGGAGATTTTAGTTCTATTAAAAAAAAAAAAAAAAGATGTTAGACAAAAGAAACATGTCAACTATAAAGTAATGCCAATCAGAATTACAGCAGATAAATCAAGGAGACCTTGGAACGAAGAATTTCAAGTCCTGAAAGAAAACTTCCAACCCAAATTGTTGTACCTCACAAAACTATCTTGCAAAGTTAATGGGGAAATAAGATACTTCCATGATAAAGAACAACTGAAGAAATCCATGACCACCAAACCAGCTCTTCAAAACCTTTGGAAGGATATTTTTACACAGCAAAGACTACAATTCCAATGACATCAACAGAAAAATATCCACCAGGCAATGCAAGCAATTAAACAGAGGGAGAAGACAGGAACCAACAACAGTAAAATAATATAATAAGGATAATACAATACACATCATTTATAAATATAAAAATAAAGTCACAATTCACTAATGAATAGAAAAGATCAAAACACAAGATCCAGCTGGGGGTAGTGAGACACACCTATAATCCCAGGACTTGGAAGGCTGAGGCAGAGGGATTGCTTCACATCTGAGACCAGCCTGAACTGCATAGCAAGACACTCTTAAAACACCTAAGAAATAAGATCAACAATATGCTACATACAAAAAACTCATTTATCTTAAAAACAGAATTCATAGACTTGAGGATCAAAGGATGGAATACAATACTTCATGTGACAGGAACCCAGTAAAAAGCAGATGTAGCTATTTCTTTTTTTTTTTTTTTTTAACTAAGGAAAAGTTTATTAAGCTCACAGTTTGGGGAGTTTTTATTTCATACTTGGCTGGCTCTAAGGAAGAGTGGCACATGGAAGAGGGCAATCGCTCATGTGTGGAGGAAATAGCAAAAAAGTAGGAGGAAAAGGAGAAGAGCAGCAGCAGTAGAAGCTTGTCCCTTCCTCGTATGACATTAAGTCTGTCCATCCTGGGACAATGTAGTACTCACACCAATAATCCCAACACTGAATAATGAATCAATTACAAGCTCTAGATTCCTGCCCTAGTCACTACTTGAAGCTTTGATGGTGCCACTAGATACCACAATATTCTGCCCCTGGCTGCCTGAAGACTCATGTACATTCCTATATGCCATAAGCACTTTAGTCCATTTTATTAAATTTTATTTTACTTTATTGAAGAACAAACAGCAATGAGAAAGTTTCAAATCAGATTAGCAGGTCAGATTCAATAATTAATACATTACACACTGTTTTCGTAGTGGTTTTTTGTTGTACAAGGTGCACACATGATATTCTATTTATAAACACTATTAGGGCAGATGTCTCTAATCAATGAATTCAGAAAATGTAGCTGTATATTCATCCTATTTTTTTTAAAGCTACATTATACCACAGTGTCAATAATTAATACTTTCTACCTTGTTATCTTCCTAGTGGTAATCTATAGTATAAGAGGCTGACAGAATATCCTGTCCAAATACTATTAGTGCAAATCTTTCTTCTCATAGAATTATGCAGAAGTACTGCATATTTATCCTAACTGTACTGTTTATACAAACACACAAAGGTCCTTCCTTTGAATCCCCTTTTTTCTTGTTTACTCCTGTCAAAGATGGGTATTCCATTGTCACTCAATTATTATAGGTGCTGAAACTCAGCCAAAGAATCAAAGACAGTCCAGCAGTCCACAATAATACGGGGTAATGTGAAGAAGCTGTGGACTAGAGCCATTTACAACTCAGCTTATCATTATGGCCTTATTTTACATACCTCATTGTTATACTTTTCTGCTGGATGGTTAAGACCACAATAAAGCAAGACCTATACAACAAAAAACCTAGCTTTTGTATCTAATAAGGTCAGTCAAACCCCCTCAGGGTTTATCCTGCAACCCGATAGTAGCTCACTCTGTAGATTCTTTTGTCCGTGGTCAGCCATGTGCATGAGTCACAGCCATTGTTTGACCAGTTTGCTCTCTGTGAGAGTCTGAGAGAAACGTTTCTCTCCATGTGACTCTCCTTAGGCACACTATAGATCATCGATTACATTCCTCTGTGGCTCCATAATCTCCTTGATCAGAAAATTTGGGGCACATCTGGGTTCCATGATGTTACAGTACATCTTATGCCCTGAGTCTTCACTCACCTTGAAAGGCTAGGGCCAAAATGTTGGCTGCAATTGCGGCCCTTTCCATTTCTCCAATGTTTAATCTCTGAACTTAGGTTGTTAACCATCCAGAAGAGAAGCTGATTAGTACCCTGCAACATAAGCAGTTCAGTTTACCCAGTAGTCTGCGTAGGGATGGTTTTCCCATCATGAAATTCTTTAGTTGTTCTTTGTCATGGAAGTATTTCACTTCTCCATCAAACCTGAAAGAGAATTTTGCAGGGTATAGTAGTCTGGGCTGGAATTTGTTTTTGTACAGGACTTGAAGAACTCTGCTCCATGCTCTCTTTGCCTTCATGGTTGTGTAGAGGAGTCGGCCATAATTCTGATGGGTTTTCCTTTGAATGTGATCTGCTTCTTTTCTCTAGCAGCTTTCAGTATATTATTGTTGTGTTGGATTTCTGGGATCTTGACTATCATATGTCTTAGTGTGTTTTTAGTTGGGTCAAAGTTATTTGGTGTTCTGTACGCTTCGGTTCCCTGAATGTTGGATTGTTTCCTCATATTTGGGAAGTTTTCTGCTATTACTACTGCCCATATTCCTTTTATATCATATGTATTCTCTCCTTCATTCTCATTGATGCCAATTAATCTCACATTGTTCATCTTGGCATCATCTTGCAGGTGATGGATTATTTTTTCCTGCATCCTCGCTTTTAAGAGATCCTTTCTCACCTTTTCACTAAGTGAGCCAGCGTCTTCACGATATGAAACTCTTGTCTTCAGTTTCACTCAGATGGTTTTATACACTCGTAATTGAGATTTTTAAGTTCTTCTATATCTCTTTGCTTCATGCGATCTATTTCTTTTTTGTATTTTTCATTCCAGGAATCCATCATATTTCTGATCTCTATTTTTTTTAATCAATGTCTTCTTTAGAGGTAGCTATTAATTCTTTTAGTGCAGAGTTTTTTCCAAATTGGATTTCCTCTACATATTTCCATAAGTGATTCTCTACTTCAGATGCTATGATTTCAAAGATTTCTTTTTTTATTTCAGAAATTATTTCTGCTTTCAGTTCGTGACCTTTCTGCTGTTGTTTCTTTGCTTGTGACACCATTAATTCATATGTTTCAGCTGGAATAGTGTTCTCTACACTTGCTCTGAGTGGGCATTGTGTTTCCCCCATACATTTCTGGATTTGATTCACTACTTCAATGCTATATATTCAAGAATTTCTTTTTTTATTTCAGGTGTTAATTCTGGTCTGAGTTCCTCTATACCTTTCTGCTGTTGTTTCTTTGTTTCCACCTCTGTTAATTCAATCATTTCAGCTGAGCTAGTGTCTTCTGCACTTATTGGTAAGAGTCGAGGCCTGAGATTGCCTTTTGCTCCTTGTCATTTTGTATAGCACTGGCCTCTGACCTTTGGTGTAGAGCTTTGGTGCAGTTAACACCTTAGCGTGTTATGAGATTCGGTGCTAGTCTATTAAGTTTGAGATTATCCAGTTATGTCTGGCATGGATCTAGCTGTTGTGTTCAGTTCCTTTTTGCTGCAGCTCTTCTGGTACAACTGTGAGCCTGTGGTTCCCCTCTGTTGTGTCCCTGGTCCAAGGAGCACTGGGGAGCACAGAAGCTCTCCCACACACTTACCAGGCCGGGAGCGGGTGGTTCGGGTGGCAGAAGATTCGGAAAAATTCCCACTCACTCGGCGGACTTGGGGACAGGAGCTCAGAGACAGGTCTGAGGCGTCTCGGGGACAGGAGCTCAGAGACAGGTCTGAGGCGTCTCAGGCCGATCGCTGATTCAGAGGTCTTGGGGACAGGAACTCCGGATGTCAAGGCACACACAGAGAGAAGCCAAAGGCTCTCCCACACACTCACAGAACCAAGCTCATGTGGACTGGGTGCCGAGAGAAAAATTCTCACTCACTCAGCAGGCTAGAGGGCAGGGGCTCCGAGGAGTTGCTGGGGCTATTTCTATTTGCAGACAGAGTAAACTTCAAGCCAAACTCATGACTCACCAAGAAACCGAATAAACTTATAAAATTGAAAATTTCAAGACAAAGAGATAACAATCATAAATATATAAACACTAAATACTGGCACAATCAATTATATTACAAATTACTATTCGACATGAAAAATAAAATTAACACAAATAAACTGTAATGGAGTACCTCATTGTCCCACGGTCACAAATGGAGACAAAAACTCAACATAGTATCAAAACTGGCCAGGATACAGCTCAGCAGCACAGTGTCTGCCTGCCTGGTCCTGAGTTTGATTTCCATTACACACACACATACGCACAAAAAAAAAAAAAAAAAAAAAAAAATCAGAACTGAACCTAATCTGTGAACAAATGAACTTAGTACCTGCCTACAATGTGTTTATCCCACATCAGAATTATTCTTCTCATCAGTACATGTGATATTCTCCAAAGCAGACTGCATACTAGCTCATAAAACACGCCTAAGTAAATGCAAAGGAATTGAAATTATCCTACATGGTATTATCAGATCATCGTGCAATCAAAGTAGGTATCAATGACAAAATGAACCACAAAAACTCCATAAACACTTTCCTGAACAAGCAAAGAGTCACAAAAAAATTTAAAGAGAAAACAGATACTTTCTGCAATTGAACAATATAACACATTGGAACTCATGGAACACAACTAAAGCGCTTCTCCAGGGAAATTTATACCAGCGAACTTTCACATCAGGAAAAGTGAGCAAGTGCAAATAAACAACCTAGTATTGTGCCTCATACTTAAAAAAAAAAAGAACAAGTCAATTCAAAAGCATGCATGAAAGAGGAAATTATAAATATCAGAGCAGAGATTAATGCAATTGAGACTAAGAGAATAATATAAAGAACCAATGAATTGAGATGGTTCTCTGAAAGACTAAATAAAATTGACAAGCCCATAGCCAACCTTATAAATAAAAGAATCAAATGTATGCATTAGGAATGAAGAGGGTGAAATCACAATGAGCCTAGCAGAAATCAAATTTCATCAACATCTCCTTCGAGAACCTTTATTCTAATAAGATTGAAAACACAGAAGAATTAGAGTCCTAGATACATAAGAATTATGGTTGAACAACTACATATAAAACTAAACAATCCATATTCATATATAAAACTGAAGATATGATTAAAAACTTACCAACAAGCAAAGACCAGGTCCTAAAGGATTTACTGCTGAATTCTACAAGAAATTCAGAGAAAACTAATCCAGTTACTTCTCAAACTAATGAAACTGAAAGGGAAGCAATTCTCCCAAATTTAGTTACCTTGTTTGTTTTAGTCTTTTTTATTTTATTTTACTGTATTATTTTTGTTGTTGTTGAATTTTTTTTTTTTTTAGGGGAGGTTTTGTTTTGTTTCATTTTTGGTGCCAAGGACCAAACCCAGGGCTTCCAGCTTTTTAGGCAAGCAATCTACCACTGAGTCAAATCCCCAGCACCAATTCTCCCAAATTTAATCCCAGAAGCAAACATTACCTTGATATCAAAACCAGAGCTTGCCTGGCAAGCACAAGGTCCTGAGTTTGATTCCTGGTACCATCAAAAAAATAAATAAATAAAATTAAAAAACAGAGAAAGATACAGTAGAAAAAGAAAACTACAGATTAATGCCCCTAATGAACATAGATGCAACAAATATAGACACAAACATCCTCAGTAAGGTACCAGCAAACAGAACACAACAAATCATGATGATGATACAGCATGAACAAGTGGGATTAGTCCCAAGGATACAGTGATGGTTCGACACATGCAAAGCAATAAATTTAATATGCCATATCAACAAAGCAAAGGACAAAACTACATAATCATCTCAACAGATGCAGAAAAGCATTTGACAACGTTCCACACACATTCATGTAAAAAGAAAAAAAAAACACAGAAAACTAAAATAGAATGTTTTCATCTCAGTCTGATAGAAGTCACCTATTGCAACCAGCAGACAACATCATACTAAATGGCCAAAAACAGAACTTTCACTTTAAAATCAGGAACAAGAGAAGGATAGCTACTATCACCACTCTTATTCAATATAGCTCTGGAAACATTAGCCAGAGAAATTAGAATAAAGATAGGAAAAGAAGTTACCTTATTATTTCCAGATAACATGCTACTTACTCTATGTAGAAGACCCCAAAAACTTTCCTAAAAGGCTTTTAGATTTAATATTCAAATTTCATGTGCACTTGGATACAAAGCTAACACTCAGAAATCAATAGCATTCCAGTACACAAACAATAAACTCACTGAGAAAATTAGGGAAACAATGCCTTTAATAGCATCAAAAAATGAAATACTAAGGAATCAATCTAACAAAGTAAAAGATGTCTGTATTGAAAACTATAGTACTCTGAAAAAAGATTGAAAAAAATGCTAAAAATTGGAAAGATATCCCTTGCTCTTTCATCAATTCAATGAAAATGGCCACACTTCCAAAATTGTTATACAGATTTAATACAATCCTGAGCATATTTCACGGAATTAGAGAAAATAATTCTAAAATTAATTTGGGGTCAGAAAAGTCGTAGAATAGCAAAAGCAATTCTGGGCAACAAAGCCAATGCAATACTCTACTTGAAATCATACTACAAAACTACCATGATTAGGAAAAAAAAACCCCAAAAAAACAGCATGTCACTGGGGGAAAAAAAACAAACCCTCAGAATCAAAGGAACTGATTAGAAGATGTAGAAACAACTTTTAACACTCAGCCACCTTGTCTTTGACAAAGGGGCCAAACATGTTCACTGAAAGAAACACAGCCTCTTTAATAAATGGTGCTAAAAAAAAACTTGTTTTTCACATGCCAAAGACTAAAATTAGACCCATGTCTATCACCAGGCACTAAACTATGATCACAATTGATCAAAGATCTAAACTACAATCATAATGGATCAAAGATTCAATAAGATTTGTACTAATAGTGTTTGGGCAGGATATCATGTCTATGTCTTATACTATGAATAGCCACTACAAAGACAATATGCAATGTATTAATTATTGAAACTGTCCTACTAATCGGTTTTGAAACCATCTCATTGCTATTTGTTTCTTAATAAAATTAATTTTAAAAAAAGATCTAAATATAAAACATAAACAATCTGTTAGCAAACAAAACAGGTAAAATTTTTGATGACACAGGAACAGGTCAAGACTTTATTAACAAAACTCCAAATGCACAGGAAATATTACAAAGAATCAACAAATGAGATCTCATTAAAAAGTTTTTGTATTTTTTTGTTTTGATTTTGGTTTTTTAATGTATTTGGTACATAGCTTGGACTCATAGTGACCCTCCTGTTTTCAACCTCCCAGCACTGGGATCACAGGTGTGTGCTACCCTGCTCAGTCTTGGTGGCCAGCTCAGCAGGCCCGGGGATGGGGCCAGCAGCACATGTGCCAGGGATCGAACCCCCAGTCCTTGAACTTGCTAAGTAGGTGCTTAGTCCACTGAGCTGTCTCACCAGCCTTTCATTAAGAAGCTTTTGTATAGCAAGAGAAATCAAATGGGAAAACACACCTAGAGTATTTGAAAAAAATTTTGGCAGCCATTTCTCAAAGAACTAATATCTAGAACATATAAAGAATTTTTTACAGGGGCTGGGGGTTTGATCCCCAGGCCTGCCATGCCGGCCCCGCCCCTTGGACATGCAGAGACCAGGTGAGATGGTGCACACCTGTAATCCCAGCTCTTCGGAGGCTGTAAATAGGCAAATCACTATCAGTCTGATAGTTCCAGTGAGATCTGGAACACCCTGCAGACCCTTCCCTAAAATACAAAAAAAAAAAGAACTTTGTAAAAACCAAATTCAACCAAATTTAAAGACCCAATCCAAAAATGGCATCTGACATGAATATACACTTCTCACATGAAAAAGTACAAATGACAAATACATGAAAAAATGTTCAACATCACTGGTCATTTGAGAGATGCATATTAAAACAACACTGAGATTTCATCTCACGCCAGAGAAAAATGGCTATTATCAAGAAATTAACTAATAACAAATGCTGGAAGGGGAAAAAAAAGAACTCTCTTCCACTGTTGATGGGAGGGTAAACTAGCGTAACCATTAACTATGGAAATCAGGAGATTCCTCCCAAACTAAAACTAGAGACTAAACTCAACCAGCTGTTTAGCTTTTTGATAACTTCCTAAAAGAATCAAAAATATCATTAACAGTGACATACACATACCCATGTTTATAGAGGCACAGTTTATAATAGCCAAATCTTGGAAACAGATCAAATGCTTATCAACTGATGAATGGATAAACATGTGAGGATAAACTCTACTTTAAAGAAAGATAAATTTAAGTATTTGTAGGTAAATGGATGCACTGTAAGCCCATACTCTTTTAAGTTAAATAAATCAGACACACATGCATAATACTGAATTACTTCTCTGGTGTGAGAAAGAATCAAAATGTAAATCAGATAATTGTTCAAATGGGAAGGGGAAGTAAGGAGGAGGAAGGAGTAAAGGAAGTTTAAAAAAAAGACAAGAAGAAAAATGGAAATAGTTTGTAAATAAATAGGGGAAGCAGGATTGAAGGGAGAGTAGGGAAATGGGAAAAAAACTCAAATAGAGGTACAAATTCCTTGTGATGAATGTGATCAGCATGTGTATCAAAGTGCACTAATAAAGTTAATTTAAAAATAAAACAATGAAATAAACCTACATATTTATATAAAAAAGAAAATTTTAAAAAATTAAAATTTTAAAATTAAAAAGCACCACTTCAAAAAAAAAAAAGCACTTTTATTCTTTAAAAATATACACCAAGAGGGCCGGTCAGATAGCTCAGCAAACTGAAGTGCCTGCTTAGGCAGAGCTCAGTGGCCAGGGTTCGATTCAGGACTTGCCATGCTGGCCTGCCCCCAGGGTGCGCTGAAACCATGATTGACACTAGTTGTGGTGGTATGTGCCTCTAATCCCACCACTGGGGAGGCTGAAAACAGGAGGATTACTACAAGTAGGATCTACATAGTAAGTCCCTGTAGACCTTGTATTAATTACAAAAAATACACACACACACACACACACACACACCCCAAGACTTTAAGGGTAATGCAACATAATATATACAACCATTCTCCAATGGATTAGATGACAGTAATATAAAAGTATGCACATGTTTGTACACATGCTAAAGAGAGAAAAGGAGGAAGAAATGGGGAGAAAGAGCAAGCAGGGTACCAAACTTTTCTCTTAACTGGAGACTACCCATAAAGGGTAATTCTTAGTTGCAAATTTTCTTATAAACTTAGAAACTATTTCAAAGTAACCTAGTTTCATGTAGGCTTAAGAGATTAAGTGGCCACTTGGACAATGGGAGTCTCCGTTTTTCTGAATACTCTCTTAGACTAAAGCTTACCAGCAAATGTTTCTATTTCCACCTCCAACCAAGCTAAAGCTTCAAGGTCATACACTGTCTATAGCAAAAGTTTTAAACTTTTAGTGAGTTGGATGAGTGGCAGGGTTAAAATTCAGGCAGCTTCGTGACCACTGCTGAGAAGCATACTAGGTGTCCACAAACCATGAACATATAAGCAAATCCCATGCAAAACGGACTGATGCATTACAGGTCAATTCACCTGCTAAAATATTTTGTGAATAAAAACAAAGAATTACAACAAGCTCCGTGTTTCATCAATTTTTGCACAAATGCATAGAATGAAAAACGAAATCCATTATCTTAAACTTTTCTAACCTGGAACTAAGGAAAACAAATAACTTTTTTGCCACATGTAAGTTCTCATAAATGTTATTATACCACAGTCAAAATTTAACCCCAAAAGGCCAGCCGATTAGCTCAACAGATTAAAGCTCCTGCAAGGGGGGTAGGGGTTCGATCGCCCCACACTGAAAAGACAATTGAGATTAGGCAGTTGGTGCAAGCCTGTAATCCCAGTTCTTGGGAGGCAGATCACTATGAGTCCAATCTAGTAGTGAGACCCTGAACACCCTGTAGACCCTTCCTTAAAATACAAAAAAAAAAAAAAAAAATTAAGCCCAATATTCAACTACTAGCACTTTCTAGACTACCCAATCTTATTACAAATTTAAATTTCAATTATACCCTTCTGACATCTACAAAGCTATAAGCACAACTATCCTATCGGGGAGGGGAACAGACTGCCTTACGGGTGGGTCTGCTAAGGCATGTGGAGCTGAGGATGGAGTCCCCTTTGCCTGAATGGGTTTGTCAAAGCAGGCGCTTAAACAACTAAGGTAACCTGTAAGCCCCCCACAACTACTTTAAATTAGCAGAAAGCTAGTGGCAGATTATTGTTACCATATTGTTTAGTACTGACACAAAAAAAAACTAAGAAAAATGTAAATGTGGCTATAAGACATAAACATACTGACATTCTATAAGATTAAACTACCCTGATTCAAAATTTTAAAAAATAATGAATTTAGGGGATTACTTTCACCTCAGGAAATACTTTAAATGAGCTATTTTTACAAAACTGAGTGTATCTAGTATTTTTTTTTAATTCACATTATTTGTAAAAACAGGGTTTTGTTCACGGTAACCCTACTTTTAATACTCTCTGCCTACACTGTTCTTTTGGATTGGTTTTTCTTCATCTACAGTCAAATGATACAGTACTAAGAACGCTATTGGTGGTATATTATTAACCAGTTTAGCAAAAGTCACCTCGTATATTATTAACCAGTTTAGCAAAAGTCACCTCGCCCGGTGTGATGGCACAAGGTTGTAATCCCAGCATTCTGGAGGATGAGGCTGGAGAACCTCTGAGTTCCAGGCCAGCCTCGGCTCAATTGTGTGTTCGAAAGCCAGTCTGAACTTCACCTTAAAAAAATACCAGTCCTTTGCCCCTGTATTCCAGTGTCCAAATAGTTTCCCACAAGCAACACACACAGCCCAAAACACTCTCTTGTGCCTAAAAAAGTGAATTCTTAAAGTCTGATCCTAAAGATATTAAATTGACTGTACGTTCAAAATTCAGACTCTAGTCAATGAGCGTTTTGAAGGCTTTTTAACTCAAGTTTGAAAACCACCATAGACGCCCACGCACGCGGGCCAGCCCGGCACCCCACACCCCACACCCGCCCCGGGGTCCCGCTCCCGCCCCGGCCGGCCCCAGCCTTCCGCTCCTCACTTCTTCAAATCGCTGCTGAACAGGCCGAAGGCGCCCGCGGGGGAAATGGTCGCGGTCGCCTCCTGCCCCAGCTCCGCCGCCTCCCCTCCTCCGGACTGCTCATTGTGGGCGAAGCTGTTGCTAGACATGATGCCGGCGCGGCGAGGCTCTCTCCAAGACCCGGTCCCGAGGAAGCGGAACACATTAGCGCCGCCGGGGGCCGCGCGCCGGCACTTCCGGGCTCGTCACCTCGCCGGCCGCCCCCTCGCCCGGCCTGCGCATGCGCAGGGCGGCCAGCCGTCCCGGTCCGCGCGGCTCCCTCTCCGCCGGGACTGGAAGGCCGCCGGGGTACAGGTACTGCGTCCCGCGGAGCTCCGCGCGTGACCTCTGCGGCAGGCCCGGGACTGGCTTCCTTCTTTTCTTGTATCCGTATTAGTTGACACACGCAGGACCCAGGGTTCCTTCCTCGAGGGAAGTTGGCTGGGGCTCAGGACACCTCTCTGTTCTTTCCGTGCCCTCCTCGGTTCACGGAGACCGGGCGCCCTCTCCCTTGTGCCCCTCGTACTTTGCTCTTGATTCACGCATACTTTGGGTCTCTCACACAGGACACCACTACGGGGTTCACGTCGCGACTGGACAGCGGTCTGCCATAGCCGGTCGACTTTCCTGGCCCTTCGAGCCGGTCGGGCTTCCGGCGGCGGGGATTGCGTGGAGCAGCCCACAGGCTGAGGGCCAGGTGGAGCAGCCCCACCTCCCGGTGGAAGCGCCAGCACCCTGCTCCAGGGGCCGGTCCGCCAGGTCGCGGGAACTGGGCGCGCGTGGGCCGGATGCACCGACGGGGGCCGCGCGCGTCTCCCTGGGGTCCAGGTGCATCTCTCAGAGGGGTCCCCGCGTGCACCTCCCACCGGCCCCTCGCGCTCGGGGCCTATCAGCCCGGCCATTGCTCCCAGCGTCTGGCACCACCTGTCCCAGACAGGGTCAAAACCCGGAATCCTACACACAGGTGCTAAAATTAACAAGGAGCAGCCCAGGCAGCGCCCGAAATCTGGCCCCTGCCGCCTCGGAAGGCAGTGCGAGCCCGTGCCCTTCCCAAGCCGCTCCAGTCCAACGGCACACACACAGGTGAAACAAGCAAACGCCCTCCGGACTTTGTAGTTTGCTCAAAGCTGTAAAAATGCCTCACCAAAAGGGCACCTAACATGGGTTCTTCATTAATATGGATGGGACTCATAGATTAGTAGGATTTGACCAATAGCTAATAGATGAAAATGATAGCTTGTCTATGTTGTTAGTTCGTTTAATAGTATAAGAAGCTAGATTTCTGTTACATTGTCTACAAAACAAGGACTTAATACTCATCATGAAGGTTCAATGAATAGAAACAAGTCAAAAAATTCAATAAAGATCTTGTTAGGTGTTAGGCAAATACATCTTTTTGAAAAACTGAAGTTTGTTTGACAATAATCCAGAGTCAGTATACATGCTAGTAGGAGACAAAACTCTGGTTCTGAATGACACCTTGCTTCTTTTGGCGGGTTTTCTGGGGGATGGAAGTCTGTGGTTTTCTGGGTTTGGGGGTTTTTCCCCCTCAGTTTTGTGGCTATAGAAAAAAGATATTTTGAATTCTTGACTGATGGGAACACTAGATATAGTCATTCTTTCTGTAAGAATGCAGTCCTAGAATTTTAAGGCATTAAAGAATCCCAAATATCTCCTTTTCAACCTCATTTTTTAGAGATAAAAGAAAGTTTTATCTCTTTCGCAAAGGAAAATATCTCTTAAGACTGTATTCAGAGAGAGAGAGGAGAAAAATAATGTTACCTAATAACTTTTTTTGAGGACTGTATACTTTTTGTGTTCTGAGCCCACCAGACTCTCCCATCAAGCTCAGGTATTCTAGGGCTGCTTCTCCAGCTGGCACATCCATACCTACCTAAACACCTCCAAAACAGTTCCAACGGCTTCTGAACCACATGATCAGATAGCATCACAACAGCTCCACTCACTACCAAAATATGGATCAGTTAGGGTTTGCTAGAGGAACAGATTTTATTTTATTTACTTATTTATTTATTTATTTGTATTTTAGGGAAGGATATACAGGGTATTCAGGGTCTCACTACTAGATCATACTCATAGTGATCTGCCTGTTTACAGCATCCCAAGAACTGGGATTACAGGCATGCGCCACCACGCCCAGTCTCAACGGGATATATATATATATATATTTATTACATTACTATAAAAGACTTCAAAAAGTAGGCTTAAATGTCTGCCTGCAGAGTTGAAGTTGAAGAAGGCAAAAAGGTCATCTGCTCTGGAGATCTAAAGCATCCAGTCAAAAGACCTGGAGCTAATGCAGAGTATTTGTAACCAAACCAAAGGGTCTGTAATTGAAGGCTAAAGAGTCAGTGTGGAAGCCTGGAGATAGGCATCTAAAGGTGATAAAGAATAGAGCTTCAAAGGATCAAAAGCAAGCCCTTTTCTTTTATGCAGGACCCTATAGGTTGGTTTCACTCACACACGGGATGAGTCTTCCCTCTTCAGCAATGCATCATCCAGACACTAGAGAACTACTAAACTAGTCCATTAAGAATTTTATTCAACTTGACTCCCCAGCTGTCACCACTGTACTGGGTTCTCACTTTCCATACTGAAACAATCAGAAATGAAATTTGTCTGCATCAATTTAGCTTCTATCTGGCTCCAGTTTTCTTTTTTAATAAGGGTGCTTTTAATTAATTTATTTACTTTTTACATTTCTGCAAAGCTTTATTCCAGAGAGGCTCAGTCGTTCTTGGCAGCTGCCTTCCTCATGGTGGCCAGCACATTGCTCAGCTCCTCACACTTCCTGCTGGGGTGGATGTTGTGTGTCCCTGCCCTTTTCTTGATGAACTTTAGGGCACCTTTGTCTTTGGAGACCTTGAGCAGCTCCATGGTTCCTCTCCACTTGTAGTGGGCAAAGCTGCACACCTCCAGGATTATGTCCTGCCCAAACTTGGCATGTTTAGTGAGACGTCTGCAGTGGGGCTGTGCCTCAATTTGCTCACATTCTTTGTCATCTTGTGGCCCTTGTTGAGGCCCATAGCCATAGGATAGTGTAGGATCATTACTACTGTTCTTCAGAGGTTGCTGTAGCAGAAGCTTTTAATTTAGTCAGTAGACTACCCATAGATACTAGATTGTTCCCAATTTATCAGTGCATGAGTTTACACCCTGGCATTGTAGGAGCAGATGACAGTGAGTGAAGATAAACCCCCATAAAAGAGACCAAAAGCATAGGAACAAGGAAGCTTTTTGTGGACCAACTTATGCCCTAACTTTGGGTCAGGTCACCCAAAATTATTGGCACCCACTTGAACTTTTCTTTCAGGTTATATACTTTTAAGGTTTCCATAGTAACCACATTCCCTCATTTTCAGGAATTTTGCAAGAATGTATTTCCTAGATACTGTTGACCATCTATCTGCCATGAGGCACTGTGGTTTAGTATTTTCCCTATTCTGCAAGTTGTCTTCCTATTTTATGACCCTGGTTGGGAGGAGGTGAGGGAATGAGTTTATCTATACTTTAAATGAATTTCACGGGCCATCCTTTAAAATGAAGTCTATTTTGCCCCATTAGTATCACAATATATTATAGTCACAAGTCCAAGAGGTAGATTAAATTACATAGACACCTAAGATTTTGGACCTTGGGAGATAGCTCAGTAAAATAAGCACTTGCCCAGCAAGCACAGGGTCCTGAGTACAATCCCTGGTACCACAAAAAAAACTCCACAGAGAAAATTATCAAATTCAGAGAGAGAGAGAAAAAAAAAAAGATTTTGCTATTAGCCAGCTGTAAGGGTACACTCCTCCTCTACTCCCCGCCCCTCTTCTGGACACTCAAGTCCATAAATTAATTGCTTGAGCCCAGGAGGAGTACAGCAACGCAGTGAAAGCCCCCTCTCAAATAAAAGAGAAAACAGTTCTTTGTTGACAGATGTTGCCAAATTTCTAGCTTCCGAGCAGGATACCAATTATATATCCAATAGTTGCTCTGTCTTACCTTATCCTTTCCAGCAATATGTTTTATAAATCTTGAATGCTTGCTAAGACATTTGGACAAAATTTTAAAAGTCTTCATTACTATTTTATTTAAACTTGAATATCATTATAACATAAAAGACAATACAATTCATTGTAAAAGTATATTTTTGAGACTAAAATATGAGGTTAGTGATAATTTTGTGGGAGAAGCCTATATAGACCAGGACTCTCCCAGAAAAAAATTGAGAAATGTGGTGTGATCAAAACATGGGTAAATGTTTAGATTTCAAAAATGTATTAAAGTTACATAGCCATTGATCCCCTTGAAAAATTCTCCTTGCCTCAAATTCTTTCCACTTTCTGAAGCAGCTTTCAGTCTTCTTTATTAGTATTTTTATGAGGTCTAATCAAAACTATGTTGCTCCTGAGTGCCATCCAACAGAAAAGCAACCTTATACAAACATTACAGTGTATACTCAATGACCTAATAATAAGCTCCACACCATATGACTTCTGGATCTTTTTTATTGAAGACTTATCAGGTCGCCAACCTCTTAAAACAAGTGTACTACAAATGGCTGAAATAAAAGAAACAAGTGCTATGGTTTATAGGGAATCCAGAAAGGACAAAGCTCTCTGGTAGTAACAACACCAGCTCCACTAGACAGCACACATTGGATTTTCCAACAAAGGAAGGGAATATTAAGCCAAGGCAGGAACTGAGCAGGACCTTGGAAGTTAGTTCAAAGAATTTTTTTTTTTTTTTTTTTTTTTTTTTTTTTTTTTTTTTAGGACAGGGTCTCACTGCATTGGACTCGTAGTGATCCTCCTGTTTACAGCCTCCCTTGTGCTGGGATTACAGGCACCTGCCACCATGCCCAGTCTCAGTCTGTCTCAGCGAGCCCCAGGGGTGGGGCTGGCACTCAAAGACTTTTCTAAGTAGTAAATTTTTCCAATTAAGAGAACTGTCTAGGGCCTGGGAGATGGCTCAGTTGAATACACTTGCCTGGCAAATCCAAGGACCTGAGTTTAATCCCTGGTTCTGCAAATAAAAATAAAAGGACTGATCTCAAAGGTTGACACTTCTATTGCTGTAGAACAAGAAGAGTCAGCATCCTGTGTCCTCAGCTACCTCAGCTGTGGTGTTAGCTTCTCTGAAAACTGTGAATATGAGCTTTTCAAATGCTGCCAGAG
This sequence comes from Ctenomys sociabilis, assembly GCA_004027165.1. Lineage (NCBI taxonomy): Eukaryota > Metazoa > Chordata > Mammalia > Rodentia > Ctenomyidae > Ctenomys > Ctenomys sociabilis. Next base: position 16,954 of record PVKA01019777.1, read on the forward strand.
GTCCCTATGATCAACAGCTTAATATTTACATAGCCTGGTCTCAAACACTTAACTAAAATTGAAATGAGCCAATCCCAGTATTGTGGATGTAACTCAATGGTATGGCACTTGCCTAGTATTTGAGAAGCTCTGAGTTTAATTTCCTGCATTGCAAAAAATGGGGAGGGGTGCCAGGAGATGGCTCAGTAGAATAAGTGCTTCCCTGGCAAGTGCAAAGGTCTGAGTTCAAAACCCAATTCCACCAAAAAAAGAAATAAATGAAAAGTAAAAGAAAAAAAAGCTGAAGTCAAAATTACCCTAGAGGGCTAGGGAGGTATAGCTCAGAAGCATATGCACCTACCTGGCAAACACAAGATCCTGAATTCGATTCCCGGCCCAAACATAGACTAAGTACTAAACAATATTAAATGGAACAAATAGGACTCAGACCTCTGGGATGGTGGCAAAATGGTAAGCAACAGAGAAAGAGCCTTTCTTTGATGTGCTGCCAAGACAGGACAATATAGCAACTCAAAGGAGGGAAATGGGACCCTTGGACTAAAGAAAGATCTGAATTGAGAGTTGAAGTACCCTGAGAGAGTAAAGAGAGAAACTTCAACAAAGAAGGAGGTAGTAGTTGGTGCCTTCTCCCTGAGTTGGGACTCATTGCTTGAGAGGAGTGGCTTAACCCTGCAGACAACACAGTGATGCTGGCAATCTCAGAGGCCACAATGGAGAGAAGTAGCCACACAACAGACAGGCGGATATTGTAGATGGCTCTGGCTGTATAGTGGGTAAAATTTGACCAACCCACAGGGAGGGCGATTGGCAGCAATCCATCTTAGAGAGGGAGATTGGCTGGGATCCATCTTTGAAGGGGCCAGCTGAGCTTGGAACTCAGAACAACTGCTGAGCCCATCTAGTAACTCATAGCTGAGTTCAAGCCTGAAGAAGATGTACTGATTGGCGCAGGCTGAATGGATATGGTTCCAGCCTTGAATCCAAAAACTAGCATGAACTATAGGGTAAATAAAGGTGCAGCCTCACTGAAATTATACAGTACCCCACTGTAAAGGTATTTCTGGCTTGCTGGGATCAATCAACATGAATCTAGGCCCTATTTTTACACATTATCTTCCAGGGACAGTGAAGACAAACTTACAAGTGGACATTTTTCCTCCCTATTTTCTTTTGGTATTTGTGGGTTTTGTGTTTTGTTTTGATTTGGTTTCCATTGTTTGATCTTGCTTTTATGAGTATGAACACAGTTTCTAGTTTTTTTGTGGTTGTTGTTCTATTTAGTTTTTCCTATTTTATTTCTTTTCTCTGTCCTTCCTGTCTTCCACAGCAGTTTCATAAAGTTTGCATGATTTTTACTTGTCTTCCACCCTTCCATATATTCTATATATTCTTTTTCTCTTCTCTATTTCTCTCACTTTTCCCTTAACCTCTTTTAGGTTTTCTCCCTTTTGCTTTTTTTTTTTTCTATTTTTTTGGTGCAGGGTCTCACTATGCATGCATCCCACATTCATAGTATCTTTCTGCTTTTTGCCTCCCATGTGCTGGGATTACAGGCGCGCGCCACCACGCCCGGATTGCATCGCCAGCTCAGCGCACCCGAAGGCAGGGCTGGCGCGGCTTGAGGAACCAGGGATCAAACACTGGTCCCTGCTCTTACCTACGCAAGCGCTTAGTACACTGAGCTATACCGCCAGCCCAGGTTTTCTCCCTTTTGGAAAAAAAAAAAATGGCATGTTGGGGTTTATTTATTGCATGGACTGTTCTAGTCTGTTCTTTTTTATATAACCCAAATATAGTTCATATGTTTAAAGGTAGCAGATTAATAGTTACTTCATTTTGCCATTTTTAAAAATCTTTTATTTATTTATGTATTTGGTACAGGGTCTCACTGTGTAGCTCAGAGGTTCTCACTATGCAGCTCAGACTCATAGTGATCCTCCTGTGTCAGCCTCCCCAGCGCTAGGATTACAGGCGTGCAATACCATGCCCAATTTCCATGGCAGCATGGCATGAGGGGTCAGCATGGCATAGAGTACCAGGAACCGAACCCAGGTCCTTGTGCTTGCCAGGCAGGTAATTAAACCACTGAGATATCTCCCCAACCCTTCATTTTGCCATTTTAAAGTTGTGTTTGATATCATTGTTATTGCTGATCATACCATCTAAGCCAAAGTGGCGTAATTGTTCTAACCAGATATTCTTCCTGGTATACCAAGAGATTGACTAAGGGTCATAGAAAAATACTGTGGGCCAGTGTCAAAGAACTGGATGCTGGACCAAACAGGCAGCAACTTTTCAAATCAAATAAATTGAAGAGGTAGGCTCTTACAACAGAATCAAAATGCAAAAACCTGCTGTACTTGGAAAACACCACTGAGAAGTGGTCATATCCTAAGGGTTCTCTATACTAGCAATAAAGCCTATCACCATAGGCAAGTTATGGGAAATTAAACTAAAATACTAGAAAATGAGAAAACACTTAAACAAGATGCAATCTTAGACATCAAGTTAACCAAAGGCAAGGCAAGGGCACGATGAAGTAGGATAATCTGAAAGCCATTCATCTGGGCTCTCTGAAGTAGTCACAACAAAGCAAATAAATGAGGCTCTAAAAAATCAAATCAGAAATAATTTCTCTGGTATTTGCAGAGATGGTGAACATAATAAACAACATGTTTAGTGACTTGGAGCAGATATAGATATAAAAAATAGAAGATCTTAGGAAGAGGATAAAAACCATGAATGCTCAACACAGGAAAGAAATGGAATCTATACAACAAATTTTAGCAGGTATCCAGGAGAATAAATATTACACTGAAAGTATCCCCAGCAGAATAAACTACTGTGAAGACAGAATCTCAGACACAAAAAACAGGCCAGTGGTTAGGATTCACTAAAAATAAATAAATTAATTAGATAAAAACTCTTAAAAACGGCAAGGGAAGGGTCAGGCGAGATAGCTCAGCAGATTAAGTGCCTGCTTAGGCAAGTGCAGGGACCGGGGTTCAATGCCTGGCACCACATGCTGCACCAGCCCTGACCCAGGCACCCTGAGCTGGCCACTAAAATCAGGCATGGCGGTGCACACCTGTAATCCCAGCACTGGGAAGGCTGAAAACAGGAGGATCACTATGAGTCCAAGCTGCATAGTGAGACCCTGTACCAAATGCATTAAAAAATAATAATAATAACAAAAGACCAGGAGAAATCCATTCAGCAGCTACTGGATGATCAAAAGAAGAATAACATAAAATTTATTTATGAAAAAGCAGGAAATAACAAAAATAATATAAAAAATTTGTTTGCAGATGTCATGGCAGAAAACTTCCGTGGCAAGGAAAAAACTTGAGATATAGATAAGTGAGACATAGACAACTCAATTAGTCATAATAATAAAAAAAATCAACAAGACATATAATATTCAAAATTCTATAAATTGAACATGACAACACAATATTAAAAATTGCTAGAGAAATGAAACAAATCACTTATAAAGAAAACCTGTCAAAATCACAGCTGATTTTGAAACTTAAATCTTCAAGTCACAGGGAGATTGGAGTGAAGTTTTCAAGACCTAAAGAAAACAACTCCAATCCAGATAGATGCATACAACAAAGCTATCCTTCAAAACTGATGGCAATAAAAGGAGCCATATGAAGAGAAAACATTCTCTCAGGCTTTCATAGAGAGCAAATTAGTCAAGCAATGGTCATGACACATCCTCATGGCTGACACAGACAAAGGATCTACAAACTGCAGTACAGGGTCTCAGGATAAATCCTGAGGGGATTTGACTGACCTTAATCAGATAGATACAAAAGCTACAATTCTTGTTATATAGGTCTTGCAAAGTATAAAAATGAAGTATAAGAAGTAAAGCCATATTATTAAGAACCATAAGAGACTCAAGTCAACAACTTCTGACATTGCCAGACATATGGAAAACCCAATAGTATTATGGACTACTGGACTATTTTGGAATATTTTGTTGAATTCACATACCTATAATATTTAAATGACAAAACTAAACAAAAAAAGGGATACAATGGAATGACCATTTTGTATCTGTAAATTCAAAATAGTTAAGATAGATTTACAGCTACATTCTCTTAATTCAACGAATAGAGGGATCTGTTCTAATAGAGTTTGTAAATAAAATATCATGTCTGCATCTTGTACAACAAATAACCACTAAGACAACAATATTCAATGTATTAATTATTGAAGCTGTCCTAATTTGATTTGAAACTGTCTCATTGCTATTTGTTTTTCAATAAAATTATGGCAAAAAATAAACACTATGCAATGGCTACCATGAGAAAAAAAATTAATGGCAAAAGGGCTGGCAAGATAGCTCAGTGGACTAAACACCTGCTTTGGCAAGTGCAGGGACCAGGATTTGATCCCTGTTCCGCACACCATGCTGGCCCTGTCCTAGGGTTGCACTGAGCTGGCAACAGAATGCAGGCATGGTGGCTCATGCCTGTAATCCCAGCACTGGGGCAGCTAAAAACAGGAGGATCACTGTGAATCAGAGCTGTGCAATGAGACCCTGTACCAAATACATAAAATAAAATTTAAAAATTGATGACAAAATATGATACATTCATGACAAAAAAAAATGCCTGAGGAAATTTATGAACATCTAACAAGTATTCTCAAGTGTTTTGAAGGACATTCTAGAAAGAACAAGAAATACAACTGGATGAACTCCAAAGGAATGAATCCAGTGGGTAAGGGAGAACAATTAAACAGAGGGTAACAAAAGGGAGCCAACAACAGGAAAATAACAGGACAAAGATAAGCCATTATATTTCATGTAAATAGCCTGAATTCCCCAATCAAAATAAACAGACTGACAGAATGGATCCAGAACTTAGATCCAACAATATGCCGCATACTGGAAACACATTTAATTCAAAAAGAAATTCTTATAAATATTTCTTTCTTTTTTTCTTTCTTTAATTTTACTTGCAAATATCTGGTAATATGAATAATTGGTTGGAAGATAACACTATGTATTACAACAAATACTGTGAAATTCATATTATTTCGTTAAGTGAAATTCTGTATTAATTGTAATTTTTTGTTTCAATTCTAATTTGTACTCTTTAAAAATAAAAGTAAATTTTAAAAAGCTCTGTAGAAAAGAAGAAATTCATTGACTGATAATCAAAATATGGAAAACAGTTCTCCATGGGACAGGAACCTGGAAAAAAGCAGGTGTATGTTTACAGCAAGACACACAACTGTATTAGGGAAACCTCAGTACCCCACTCTCACAAATACACTGATCAATTAGACAAAAACAAACATCATCAGTGAAGTACTAAAACAAACTTTTGAACAAATGAATTTATTGAATGTCTACAGAGTTTTCAACCTTAAAATATCAGGATAAACATTTTCAGCTTCACATGAAATGTTTTCCAAGATAGAACATATGCTACGTCATAGAACATGCTTAAGTAAATACAAAGGGATTGCAATTATTCCATGGATATTATTAGGCTATAGTGCAATAGAACTGGAAATCACTGACAAAAGAAACCACAAGAACTTCATAAACATATGGAAATTAAATAATACTCTTCTGAATAACCGAGGGCTAACAGTTAAAAGTAAGTATAGTAGAGTTTCTATAATTAAATGATATTGACAGTGCAACATACATGAACTGATAAGACACAACAAAAGCAGTTCCAAGAAGGACATTTATTTCAGTGAATACCCATATTAGGAAAACAGAGAAAGCACAGATAATCAACCTAATGTTGAATTGCAAGCTTCTAGAAAAAGAAGAGTTGGCCAAGCCCAAAGCTCCTGTGAGGGACATAATTATAAAGAACAGAGAAGATCACAGTGCAATGGAGACTAAGAAAACAAAGCAAAAATTCGGTGAATTAAAGTGCTGCTTCTTTCAAACTTTACATAAAATTGAGAAATGCCTAGCCAACTTTAACAAAAAAGGAAAGAGAAGATTCAAACCCATGCAATTAGGAACAAAAAGGGGAAAATCATAACAGACATTGCAGAAATCCAAAAGATCTTCTACACTTACTTTGAGGAAGTGTATTTTTTTTTCTTAACTTAATTGAGAAACAAATAGCAATGAGACAGTTTCAAAACTGATGAGTAGAACAGTTTCAATAATTAATATATTGCGTATTGTTGTCTTCTTAGTGGTTATTCATAGTACAAGCTGCAAACATGATATTCTGTCCAAACACTACTAGTACAAACCTTTCTTCTCATTGAATTAAGAGAAAGTAGCTGTATATCTATCCTACATATTTTATATATACAGATACAAAACGTTGCTTCATTTGTATCCCCCATTTTGTTTAGTTTTTGTCAGATGGGTATTCTATTGCCATGTAAATATTGTAAGTGTGTGAATGCAGCAAAATAATCCAATATAGTGCAGTAATCCATAATAGTAGTGGATTATCTATAGAACTGGCAATGTCAGAAGTTGTTGACTGGAGCCATTTATAGCTCAGCATATTAATATGGCTTTACTTTTTTATACCTCATAATTAACTTTTCTGCTGGATGGTTAAGACCAAGATAAAGCAAGTCCTATATAACAAGAAATATAACTTTTGTATTTGAGTCAGTCAAATCCACTCAAGAGTTAGCCTGAAACCCTGTACCACACTTTTCAGATTCTTTGTCAGTGTCAGCCATATGGATAAGTCATGACCATTGCTTGACCAATTTGTTCTCTGTGAAAGCCTGAGTGAATGTTTTCTCTCCGTGTGACTCTCCTTAGGCACACTCTACACCATTGATCATGTTGCTTTGTGGCCCCATAATTTGGGACATCACTGAGTTATAGGATGTTACAGTACAAGTTTGCCTGTCTCCTGAGTCCTCCCTGACCTTGAAGGGCTAGGGCCAAAATGTTGGCCGTCCTCACAGCCCTTCTTTTTCTCTAATTTTTGGTCTGCAAACTTAAGTTGTTAACCCTCCAGAAGAGAAGCTTACTAATATGAGGAAGCATATTACAAGAAAATGGAAGATACAAAGAACATGAACAGATTCTTAGATACATATATAAAAAAGTTGAATCAAGATGATAAAAATTCTAAAAAGTAATCTAGCAAATTTGTCATAGGTTTTACCCTTATGGTTTCCTGGGGCCTGACATCCTCTAGTCAAGAACAATTTTTCTGTGTATAATCAAAGCACAAGCATTACAGCTGACAAGTAAGTATAAGGGATAGCAGTTATAACCCAGTGACTCTTAGATACCTTTATTAATTGAATCTGATGCTTTGTTATAAGTCCTTCTGGCTTTAGCTATAATTATCTCTAAATTTAAGGACTTGTGAAAACCAGATTAATGCTTTACTTTTTATTGTCAATGATTTGAACTTGTTTTGATCAATGAAATACTCTAAGTTTTGTATATGAACAATATTATTACATTTGTAAAAACCAGTTTAAGTACAATATGGCAGATTTTCCTGGTTACATCTTCTGAGAAAACAATGACATCAGTATTTTACTTTTTATTTGTATGTTTTTGAACTCAAAACTTACTGTCTTTGCTTTTAAACTTAAGATTTAGAAATTTGTAGAATATTTGCAGTAAAAGAATAAGGAAATGTTTTGTTTTCTAATTTGAACACTTGTGAATACTGGCTGAAATCATGACATTTTAACATCTATATGTTTTGTGTCAAGCACAGATGGGGAAGTATACAGTCTATTTTTTAATAAATCAAAACACACATAATATGTTTACTGTAAAACATTAGGCAATGTTACTTTTGAGAAATATAATCTAAAAGGTCACACCTGTATTTACTAACTGCATGAAATGCCAGAGGAGTTACATCAGAAATCAACCAGATGAAGTCTTATACTGTTATTATGATGTACATAACATTCGGTCAGATTAAAACAATTTTCCACTTAGTGTTTTGGATACAGCCCCTGGGTATCAGCAAGGGATACTGCTGAGCCTCTTTTAACACTGGGGCTCTGAATTTTACATTTTAGAGACATGATCTGGCTCTATGTATAGGCCCAGCTATTACATGGGATACTCTGCAGTCAGTGCTTTTAATTTTTTTCCCTGACAGGATTTTACCTTAGGAACTGACCTTAGGAACTTGTTTTGATCAATGAAATACACTTTAAGTTTTGTATATGAACAACAATATTATTATGTTTGTAAAAACCAGTGTCAGCATCATTTTGATGAGTTGGCAACCTGTATATTACAGAGTTTAGACAGGATAAAATGTCTCCATGATGAGAGCTGGGCTTTTAGGAACACCTAGAAGGAATGGGTGAAGAGAAAGTTACCCAGTTACAGATTAAAGGAGGTATTTTTCTAATGACTTTTACTGAGGTACAATGACTAGAAGGAGGGTCAGGGTTGCAGAAAGACAAAGAGACCTGTGCCAATGTCCAGCAATAGGTTGCTTTGTTTGTGGTTTTTTTTTTTTTTTTTTTTTTTTTCATCCAGTCATGATTACACAGGGCTCCTCAGTGGAGAGGACAGGTAGAGATAACACTCAGGAAAGAGTAAAGAATCCGCTCTGGGGGCTATGCCTCAAGGGCACTCCTGCTTCCAGTGGTTACCTTAGCAGTCAGGGCACGGTTTGGGAGCCTCTTAGGGCTGTGCTACTTAAGGTAGACTGGCTTTTAGCAGCAGTAGCAGATAAACCTAGTCATTGAGTTCTTTTTTGGGCCCAGAGAATCACAATTAGGATCTGTTTGTTTCGAGGCATAGCTGGATAAACTCAAACTTAATGGATCAGCACCTGAATCTCATTATGCGCTAAGGTTGTAAGTGTACTGAAGCTCTACAGCAAAGGTCAGGGGTCAGTGTTATACAAAATGACAAACACAAGGAGCAAGATGCAATCTCAGGCTGCGAGCCCACCAATAATAAGTGCAGAAGACACTAGCTCAGATGAAATGAAGGAATTAACAGTGTCAGAAGCAAACAACAGCAGAAAGGTATAGAGGAATTCAGACCAGAATTAATACCTGAAATAAAAAAGAAATTTTTGAATACATAGCATCTGAAGTAATGAATCAAATACAGAAACATATGGGGGAAACCCAATGCCCACCCAGAACAAGTGCAGAGAACACTATTCCAGCTGAAATGTATGAATTAACAGTGTTGGAAGCAAAGAAACAACAGCGGAAAGGTAAAGAGGAACTTAGAGCTGAAATAACTTTTGAAATAAAAAAAAGAAATCTTTGAAATCATAGCATCCGAAGAAGAGAATAAAATATGGACATATGTGGAGGAAATCCAATTTGGAAAAAACTCTGCAGTAAAAAAATTAATAGCTACCTCCAAAAAAGACATTGATTTAAAAAAAAAATAGAGGAGACAAAAAATATGATGGATTCCTTGAAAGAGCAATACAGGAAAGAAATAGATCACATGAAGCAGAGTCAAAGAGATATTGAAGAAATTAAAATCTCAATCAGGAGTTTATAAAACTATCTGAGTGAAAGCGAAGACACAGTTTCAGATCTTGAAGATGCTGGTGCAGCAAGTGAAAAGGTGAGAAAGAATCTCTTAAAAACAATGAGGATGCAGTAAAAATAATCCTTCACCTGCAAGATGATGCCAAGATGAACAATGTGAGGTTAATAGGCATCAGTGAGAAAGAAGGAGTTAATACAAATGACATAAAAGGAATATGGGCAGAAGTAATAGAAGAAAACTTCCAAATATGAGGAAACACTCCAACATTCAGGTAACTGAAGCATACAGAATGCCAAATAACTTCAACCCAACTAAAAACACACTAAGACATATAATAGTCAAGATCCCAGAAATCCAGCACAACAATAATATACTGAAAGCCTCTAGAGAAAAGATGCAGATCACATTCAAAGGAAAACCCATCAGAATTATGGCCAACTTCTCTACACAAACCATGAAGGCAAAGAGGGCATGGAGCAGAGTACTTCAAGTGCTCTGCGAAAACAAATTCCAGCCCAGAGTACTATACCCTGCAAAACTCTCTTTCAGGTTTGAGGGAGAAGTGAAGTACTTCCATGACAAAGAACAACTAAAGAATTTCATGATGACAAAGCCATCCCTACATAGGCTACTGAAAGATGTTCTAGAGAGGGACCACAATGACCAGAACACCAAAGCTGAATTCTACAAGAAATTTACAAAAGATATAATCCTTACACTCCACAAACTCTTCAATGAAATTGAAAAGGAAATAATTCTCTGAAAATCACTCCTGGATACAAGTATTATACTGATTCCAAAAGCAGGGAAAGACACAACCAAAAAGGAGAACTACAGGCCAATCTCCCTCATGAACATAGATGCAAAAATTCTCAATAAAATCCTAGCAAATAGAATACAGCAAATCATCAAGAAGATCATACACCATGATCAGGTAGGATTCATCCTAGGGATGCAAGGATGGTTCAGTATTCACAAATCTATAAATGTAATACACTGTATCAATAGAGCAAAAACTAAAAACCACATGATCCTCTCAATTGATGCAGAAAAAGGCTTTTAACCAAGTCCAACACTCATTCATGTTCAAAATCCTTCAGAAAATTGGAATAGAAGGCCTCTACTTCAATTTGATAAAAGCCATCTATGAAAACCCAACAACTAATATAATTCTAAATGGGGAAAAACTGAAATCTTTTACTTTTAGATCTGATGTAAGACAAGGATGTCCTCTATCACCCCTCCTATTCAATACAGTTTTGGAATCATTAGCAACAGCCATAAGACAAGAGGGAGAGATAAAAGGAGTAAGAATAGGTAAAGAAGAAGTTAAATTATCACTATTTGCAGAGAACATGATACTTTACTTGGAAGACCCAAAAAACTCCACCAAGAAGCCACTAGAATTGATACATAAATTCAGTAGCATAGCAGGATACAAAGTCAATACTCAAATATCAATACTACTCCTCTACACACATAACAAACACACTGAGAGGGAAACTATAGAAACAATCCCTTTTACAATAGCACCAGGGAAAATGAAATACCTTGGAATTCATCTAACTAAAGAAGTTAAAGATCTTTTCACAGAAAATAATAATACTCTGAAAAAAGAGATCACAGAGGATTTCAGAAAATGGAAAGATATACCCTGCTCATGGATAGGAAGAACCAACATCGTGAAGATGGCCATACTCCCAAAATTGTTGTACAGATTCAATGCAATCCCTATCAAACTTCCACCACCATACCTCCCAGACCCAAATAAATCATTCTTAACACTTATTTGAAACTGGAAAAGACCTAAAATAGCAAAGGCAATCCTGGTCAACCAACACAAGACAGGAGGCATTATAATTCCTGACTTGAAATTATACTACAAAGCTACTGTGATAAAATCAGCATGGTATTGACAACAAAATAGACCTGAGGACCAATGGAATAGACCAGAAGATGCAGAGGCCTATATGAATACAGTCAGCCAAATAATATTCCAAAGGGGCCAAACTGGAAGAAAGATAGCTTCTTTAACAAATGGTGGTGGAAAAATTGGCTCTCCACATCTCGAAAACTGAAAATTGACCCAGGTTTATCATCATGCACTAAACTAAAGTCAAAATGGATTATAGTTCTTAACATTAAAACAAACAATCAATCTCCTGGAAGAGAAAGTAGGAGAAACTCTTGAAGATACAGGAGTAGGCAAAGAGTTCATGAACAAACATGTATTTGCACAGGAAACACTTGAAAGAATCAAGAACTGGGACCACCTGTTATTGAGAAGGTTTTGCATGTCAAAAGAAATTACCAACAAAGTGAAAAGAAAACTCACAAATTTTGGAAAAATCCTAACTCATAAGCATTCAGACAAAGGTCTGCTCTCTAGAATTTATAAAGAACTAAAAAATATCAGGGTCCCTAAATTTAAAGACCCAATTCAGAAATGGGCATCTCAGATGAACACACACTTCTCAGAGGATGAAATTAAAGAAGCGAATAAAAATATGAAAAACTGCTCCACATCATTAGTCATCCGTGAAATGCAAATTAAAACAGCACTGAGATACCATCTCACCCCAGAAAGAATGGTTATCTTAAAAAAATCAACCAACAACAAATGTTGAAGAGGTTGTGGGGAAAAGGGAACCTGTCTCCACTGCTGGTGGGAATGTAGACTGGTGCAACCATTATGGAAATCAGTGTGGAGACTCCTTAAAAAAACTAGGACTGTAAATCCCATTCAAGTCAGCTATGCCCCTACTTGGAATTTTCCCACAGTAACTGTAAACATCATAACATCAGGATGTATGTGTACCTATCTTTTTAGTAGCACAATTTGTGATAGCAAAACCTTGGAAACAACCAAGATGCCCATCACATGAGGAATGGTTGAAAAAGATGTGGTATTTCTATATTATGGAGTATTACTCAGCTGTAAAGAATGATAAAATTGAAGCCTTCATATTTAAGATGGATGCCACTTGAAGATATAGTCTCCATAGTGTAATTCAAAAGAAGAACTGCAAATAGTAATGTATAACATACTTAAAGGAAATCGAGAACTTGAGAATTGAACAATGAGGAGAGGGCAAGGAAAAATGCTTAAGAAACATGACAGGGGCAAGACCATTCATTTATACACACTAGATGGATAAGACAATGATCCTGAGAAACATCAGGAGATTTTTGAAACTAGCAGTTAAGTGGTAGTATTCTCACCCCAACTATATATGCTGATACCTGTGAACCAAGCAACTGCACTGAATTTAACAAAGTGTAACAGAAGGGTCACACTTCAAATGCCTGTTATTCTGGTCTTCAAAATATGTACTTCTTGTCATGACATACCAACTATTACTATACTGTCCTCTTTTAAAGGGTAATAAATGAAAAATAAGACAAAAAAGTCACAAGACAGTCCTCCTACAATGCTACTATGCTGTATATGGATGGATTTCTAAATATCTATGTAAATATATATAAATGTTCATTCTTATTTTTAGAAATTTTTTTTCTTCTTCATATTCTGTATGGACTTAGAGTTTACTATCTCAATATTTGATGGAAAATACATGTTCCACGTTATGCCTATTTCTGATATTTAGACAAATAGTGTGGGTTAACTGAACTGCTTATGTTGCAGGGTAATAATAAACTTGTCTTCTGGAGGGATAGCAACATAAGTTTACAGATCAAAAATTGGAGAAAAAGAAAGGCTGCAAGGTCAGTCAACATTCTGGCCCTAGCCTTTCAAGGTCAGTGAAGACTCAAGACATAGAACCTGTACTGTAACATCAAAGAACTCAGTTGTACCCCAAACTTTCTAATCTAGGAGATTATGGGGCCACAGAGGAATGCAATCGATGATCTATAGTGTGCCTAAGGAGAGTCACATGGAGAGAAAACTTTCTCTCAGGCTTCCACAGAGAATGAATTGGTCAAGCAATGGCCGTGACTCATCCACAAGGCTGACACTGAGAAGGGATCTACAAAGTGTGGTACAGGGTTACAGGATAAGCCCTGAGGGTACCTGACCGACCTTATTTGATACAAAAGTTACATTTCTTGTTATATAGGTCTTGCTTTGTCTCGGTCTTAACCATCCAGCAGAAAAGTATAAAAACTGAGGTATATAAAGTAAAGTCATATTAATATACTGAGCTGTGAATGGCTCAAGTCAACAACTTCTGATGATAACTGCTTCTATTGTGGACTGCTGATCTGTGTTGGATTGTTTTGTTTAATATATATATATATATATATATATATATATATATATATATATATATATATATATATATGCTATCCATGTTTTGAAAATCTGTAACATGTGTTATTGTATGTTACCCTGTTTATGTCATTTTTTCTATTTATTTTTCCTTCTAGTTTTCACTTTTCAAGTTAAAGTACAAATAAATAAAATAAAGTAAAAAAGAAATAAAGCAGACACACATATGCAAATATCGTATGGTCTCCCTAGTATAAGAAATCAAAAGGAGAAAAACAAATAGAAAGGTATAACAACAACTGAAAAGAATTTAGTCAGATAATTAGGGTAAACTGAATTGCATATGTTGCAGGGTAATAATCAGCTTCTCTTCTGGATGGTTAATAACCAAGTTTGAAGATCAAAAATTGGAGCAATGGAAGGGATGCAAGGTCAGCCAACATTTTGGTCCTATCCTTTCAAGGTCAGTGAAGACTCAGGACATAGGAGAACCTGTACTGTAACATCATGGAACTCAGTTGTGCCCCAAATTTTCTGATCAAGAAGATTATGGAGCCACAGAGGAATGTGATTGATGATCTAGTGTGCCTAAGGAGAGTTACATGGAGAGAAAAGTTTCTCTCAGGCTCTCACAGAGAGCAAACTGGTCAAGCAGTGGCTGTGACTCATCTACATGGCTGACACTGACAAAAGATCTACAGAGTCAGGTACAGGGGTACAGAATAAACCCTGAGAGGACTTGACTGACTTCATCAGATACAAAAGTTACATTTTTTGTTATATAGGTCTTGCTTTATCTCGGTCTTAACCATCCAGCAGAAAAGTATAAAAATGAGGTATATAAAATAAGGCCATAATAATAAGCTGAGTTGTAAATGGCTCTAGTCAACAACTCCTTTGGATAACCCACTATTATTGTGGACTGCTGGACTGTGTTGGATTGTTTCGCTGAATTCAAGCACCTATAATAATTAAATGGCAATACAATACCCATCTTTGACAGGACTAAACTAAAAAAAAAGGGGGATACAAAGTAAGAACCATTCTATGTATAAACAGTACAGTTAGGATAAATATGCAGTACTTTTGCATAATTCTATGAGAAGAGAGATTTGCACTAATAGTGTTTGGACAGGATATCCTGTCAGCTTCTTGTACTATGCATAACCACTAGGAAGATAACAATGTAAAAAGTATTAATTATTGAAACTATTATACTATAATTCAGCTTTAAAAAAGATAAGTATACAGCTATATTTTCTTATTTCATTGATAAGAGGCATCTGCTCTAATAGTGTTTGTAAATAGAATATCATGTATGCACCTTGTACAACAAAAAACCACTATGAAAACAATGTGCAATGTATTAATTATTGAATCTGTTCTACTAATTTTATTTGAAACTGTCTCATTGCTATTTGTTCTTCAATAAAATAGAAGTTAAAAAATTAGTATTTTCCTCTATATTTCATTTTGGATCTAGGGAGTAAGAGTAAACATCCACCAGTGACTTGGACTATGAGTGTCCCACACCAATACAGAAAATAGTTTGGGTGTTTCCTCCCCATTTCTAATTGATATTTATACCTTCAAAAGTGACCTTTGAGTATATTCAATTCCAGGGCAGGTGGATGCCATCTGGAGAGACTGGAAGACCATATACAACTAGGCTATCCACCCTCAATCTGGTACATAATTTCATCCTCCCAGAAAGCTGATGAACTGTGGAAACTTATAAGCATAGCTCAATATTTTCTAATTGATATTTATACTCTCAAAGAGCCTTTGATTAGATTCCACTCCAGAGCTGGTGAATGTCATCTAGAAAGAATTCAGAATACAAAATCTGATCAGCCTAGCTACTGTGGAACTGGTACACAATTTTATCTTCCCAGAAAACTCATGAACTGTGAATTTAACACTTCTAAGCATAAATTACAACTGGTCTGGTAACAAGAGTGTCTAAAGAAGGAAGCATTACTTTGTAATAAACCATTGCATGTATAAAAGTTGTATTGAAAGTAGAATACTTTTTGGATTACAAAGGTCACTTCTAGAGATAAATAGAACAATTGCCAGGAGAAATTTTTCTCCTTTCATTAGAGCAAAGAAATCTTCAGAGTGTTGTGTTTTCCATCTAATAACCTAGGCAAACTTTTTTTTTTAGCAACAGGAAATGCTATGTTTTATTTAAATCTTTGAAGCTCATAGGTTAAACTTATATTTATCATCTACCAATCAGAGTTTTTATAAGCACATTAGTTAAGGCTGACTAAAATCTCTTTCTTACTCTTAATTAATATAAGTAAGGCACAAATGTTAATCATTCCCAATAGCTGCTGTGGAATTTAAATTGTTGCAAGCTGCCTCAGCCTAATTTCTGACTTGGATAATTAAGTGGTTCTACTGAAAAGTTTAGGGAGAATTCCTAGTTTATTAGCAGAGAGAGATAAGAACAGGAAAATGTTAGGTATCCACCATCAAGTAGCCCTGGCCATGACCCTTCAGTTGTTCTGTTTCTATTAGCCCATGCAACCAGAGATCAGTCTCCAGAAAGGAATCCAGCTATCTCTCTGGTTAACATTTCATTGGCTGTTGGCTTATAGAGATTTAACAAAGAGATTGTGGGGCAAGCCATCCTCTGCTTTTAAAGCAGCTGCTCTAAGTGCATTCAACTATCTGGCAGAGTAACCACTGCTTGTCAAAGTTCTACAAGGGATAGTTGAAAGCCTGAACAAGATTACTTAGCACTTAACATTAAAGGTTTTAAAGTCCACAATTTATTATCAAAGTATTTTTCTTATACACGTAAATGATGACTAGACATAGGAGAAGAGGAAAGATCAGAGATCCTTCCTTAGGATAAATGTGTTTTGGTCCCATAAGTATGCTGATTTTAGAGATAGCCTCTTCTGGTGTCATCCAGAAGTCAGTTCTCTCCATCATGTCTCAGGTTCAGTCTCTCAAAGAAGACTTGCCCAGAATATTAAGCTGGGACATGGTAGGCATAATTCTGTATGTTTCATCTGACCCAGAAAGAGGGTATGTGCCTTTCCTTTAAAATGACTTGCCTGGGACTGAGGAGATGGCTCAGTGGAATAAGCACTCCCCTGACAAGTGTAAGGGCCTGGAGTCAAACCCCAGTTCCTCCAAAAAGAAAAAAATCAAAAGCTTAAAATGACTTCTCTATTTTTGGTGTTAACAAATGCTCATCTTCTATGGGCTTTACGTAGTTGGAATAGTCTGAAGGGTTTTTTTTTTTTCTCTAATTTTATATGCCTCTAAAAAAGGAAAGCACAAAAAGGTAGAAAAAATTAGAAGGCCTGAGAAAGGGAACTGAAGTAGAGAAGGCTTGACATTTCCTCTAGAATTTAGAGGATCAGAGCCATTTTGTCCCAGTGAAACTTGTCTTCCAAGTCTTAAGAATAGCCACTGAACTAATGTCGTTTATAAATGGTAGATGGAGTCCTGTGTTTTATTATATAGGAATGTATATTTTCTAGGTATGAGCTAGATTTACAGAGACCTGTTTTACATGTCCACTGGGGAGAACTCTAACACTACTCTCCCTAACACTATTCTTTAAGTCAAGCAGGAATACCAGTATATTTAGCAACTACTTCAAATGGGACATATATATATTTTAAAAAAGCAGGAATTAAATGTACCAATAAAGAAACATCACAACCTTATATCATTTCTATGTTTTAACTTAGATTTATCAACAAAATAACAAAACTGTATGTAAGACAAAGTGTAAGCAATTATAAAGAATGAGCAAAGACATATCAAAATTTAAAGCATAAAAATTTGTTACCGAAAGAAATCCCAATCCAGAGACTATGAAACAAAAGCAAACTCGTACTTCTATCCAGTGATCTTGGTGTGCCCTCCAAATGATATAGGGGAATGAAACTCCCAACCTGAATGATACCTGGGATAAGTTCATGTTCTCTAAAGTCTAAGATTGAATTTTAGAAACAACAGAGGTTAAGAGCAGAATATATTTAAAGGGGGAAAAGATCTGTCTGAGAGAACAGAAGGGGACCTGAGTGAGTTGCCAAAGAATCTGCCTTTTCTAGAGATTTTTATACAGCAAAAACCATGAGGTGATGCGGGTCTAAGGTGAAAAATAAGGGAATTTGCTAGGTGGGCATGAGGTGGGACGAAACTATGGTCAACCAATAAGATTAAAAGCATAATTGCTCAGGTAAATTGATTAAATCCAGGATCAAATGGTGAGGCAAGTCAAATTGCACGCGAGCATAAATTCAGAACAGGAGCTTTCCTGTAGTATTTTGGATTAATGACTCTTCCTGGCTCTTTCAATGTGATAGTGACCTATTTAGAATATCAATCCTAGATGTTTATCTTTGAGAGATATGCATTTGTTTGATTTTTTGTCTTGAGTGTCAGGTCTCTCTCACAGTTGCAAAGTATCTTGTCTTCATATAAGCTCCTTCTAAGGTCCTAGCCATATCTGCCTGCCTATAATATTTCCATCTAATTTAGTTGCCTAGAAGACCAGGAATGCAGGAATAATTAAACATACATAAACCAATAAATATAATACAGCCGGGCGTGGTGGTACATGCCTGTAATCCCAGCACTCGGGAGCCTGAGGCAGGAGGATTGTGAATTCGAGACCAGCCTGAGCTACAAAGTGAGCTTAAGGCCAGCCTGAACTGCATAGTGAGACCCTGTCTCAAAAAGACAAAAATAAATAAATAAATAAAATACACCTTACTAAGAGCCAAAGACAAAAGCCATATGATTACCTCAATAGATGAAGAAAAAGCTTTTGACAAAGTCTAGCACCCATTCATGATTTTAAAAAACCTACAGAAAATTGAACCAGCATCATACTAGATGGAAAGCTTTCACTCTAAAATCAGGAATAGGAATAAGACAAGGATGTCCACTATCACCACTCTCATTCAATATAGTTCTGGAAACTTTAGCCAGAACAATTAGACAAAAGAAAAATAAATAAATAAAAAGATTCATGATTGAAAAGGAAGAAGTGAAATTATCATTATTTGCGGATGATGTATTACTCTATACAGAAGACTTCAAAAATGCCTCTTAAAAAATCTGCTAGATTTAATAACCAAATTCAGCCACAGAGCCGGGTAGAAAGTCAACACTCAAAAATCAGTCTTTTTCTTATACGTGAATAACAAAGTCACTGAGAGAGAAATTAGAAAAACAACTTTCACAATAACATCCACAAAAAGGAAATACCTAGGATTCAATCTAACAGAGAAAGTAAAAGGCCTCTACATTGAAAACTACAGCACTCTGGAAAAAAAAAAAAAAGATTGAAGAGGATATTAGAAAATGGTAGATATCATTTGCTTTTGTATAGGAAAAAACCAATATGGTAAAAATGACCACACTTCCAAATTTTTAGACAGATTTAATGTAGTCTCCACCAAAATTTCAACAGCATATTTCACAGAATTAAAGAAAATAATACTAAAATTAATTTGGAACAAGAAGAGACCCAGAATAGCAAAGGCAATTGTGGCCAACAAAAGCAAGGCATCACGATTCCAGGTTTGTAATTATACTACAAAGATACTATAATAAAAAACAGCATGGTACTGGAAAAAACAAACAAACAACCAGACCTGAATTTTAATGCAACATATTGGAAGAGGTAGAAACAACTCTAGACATATTTAGCCACCTTGTCTTTGACAATGGTGCCAAACACATTCACTGGATAAAAGATAGCCTCTTTAGTAAGTGGTGCTGAAAAAACTGGCTTTTCACATGCTGAAGATTAAAATTAGACCTATATCTTTCACCATATACTAAAGTAAAATTGCATGGGTCAAAGACTTAAAAATTTTTTTTAATGTAGAAAACATATTTTAGGGCCGGGGAGATGGCTCAGTGGAATAAGCGCTTCCCCAGCAAGCACAAGGGCCTGAGTTCAATCCCCAGTTCCACAAAAAAAAAAAAAAAAGAAAACATATTTTATGTGGGCTTTCTTCATACGTGTAGTTTTAAATATACAACTTAACATATGTTTAAAACAGAGCACATGGAAATAAGAAAAAGCAAATTTGAATTTCAGGCACAAATATTCCTGGAAAATATAACACCATATAAACGTATTATTTTATAGTAATCTCAAATCATACAGACTTATGAAAAACTAATGGAATGTAACCCTTTGGCTAGAGTCAAACTAAACTTTAGAACTTAGGACATTTCGATAGATGACATTGTTCAGGTTCTGTAAAATTCATTGCCAAACTTAAAGGGCTTATCCCAACACTTCCTTTTAAAAAAAAAAAAATTATTGAGAAACAAATAGTAATGAGAGAGTTTCAAAACCGATTAGTAGGACAGTTTCAATAACAATTACATTGTATATTGTTGTCTTAGTGGTTACACAGACATGATATCCTGTCCACAAACACTATTAGAACATATCTTTTTATTCATTGAATTAAGAGACTATGGCCATATATCTATCCTAACTATTTTGAGTATACAGATATAAAACTTTCATTCATTTTTATCCCCATTTTTTATTTAGTTTTGTTAGAGAAGGATATTTCATTGTCATTTAAATATTGTAGGTGTGTGAATTCAGCAAAATATTCCAATATAGTCCAGTAGCCCATAATAGTACTAGGTTATCCATAGGACTGGCAATGTCAGAAGTGGTTAACTTGAGTCTTTTACAGCTTTTTATACCTCATTTCTATACTTTTCTGCTAGATGGTTAAGACTAAGATAAAGCAAGACCTATATAACAAGAAATGTAACTTTTCTATCTGATAAGGTCAGTCAAGTCCTCTCAGGACTTATCCTGAAACCCTGTACCCCACATTTTTTATTTTGTGGAACCAGGGATTGAACTCAGAATCTTGCGCTTGCCTGAGAAGTGCTTATTCTACTGAGCCATCTCACCAGCCCTGAAGACTTAAATATTAAAGCAGAAATATTAAACCTGTTGGAAGATGGAATAGGTAGACTTCTTACAGACATTGGTGTAGTCAGACTATATGAATAAAACCTCAATTGCACAGGAAATCACAAAGAGTCAACAGAATCTCATTTTATTAAAAATGTTTTACACAGCAAGATGTATCATCAACAAAGTAAAGAAACAACCTGCAGTGTGTGAGAAAAAAATATTTTTTCCAGTTGTTCCTCAGACAAAGGATTACTATCTGGAATATATGATGATCTCTTAAATTCAAAGATGCAATCAAAAGCAGAGTGTCTGCAATGAACACACACTTCTCTGATAAGATGTATAAAACATATTCAATATCACTGTTCATTCAAGAGATGCAAATTAAAACAACTCTGAGATTCCTTTTGTTAGGGATCATCAATTCACAACAGCTAGCACTGGAGGAAGGGCAACTTGGGACTTTTGGAATCACCCTTTTGAGATTTCCCATGATCCCATTAGGGGTGGCCCACACTCTCTAACCTATAAGACTAAGATTAAAACCACTGACTCAAACTAAAACTACAAGAATTAATGATGCTCTGAGGAAACTTTCTCTTAGTTTAAGACAACCACCAGCCTCTGAGTCATCTAATAATCTCTCTTCAATCAATAAATGCTGAGGTTCTGGCTGCTTCGTGGCCTTTTGTTCCTCATGGTCACCCTGAATCCCTGCTGTACCCCCATTTTGTGTCTTGTTCTTTTTCTTTGTTTCTTCCCACGATGCACAGTTACACCTGACAGGAAATTGGGTCTCACTGTAGTTGCCTCATCCAATAGGCCCTGAACCCTGTAGGAGAGCTAAAGTTCATTTACAGGGGCCAAGGATATATATCTCAACAGAACAGAACTTGTCTGGCAAGTGTAAGGTCCTGAATTTGATTCTTGTTGCAAACAAAAATGAAAAAGACAAGAAAGAAAGTTAATCTGTGGTTCTCCCCGTGTTTTATCACTGGAAAATTAAGTACACTTTTCATAGCAAGCAGACCCACCCATTTTTCCCATTGAAAAGCTTTTCTCCCTCCTCTTCTCCAAGTGTTCCTAGTGAAGTTTCTTCCTGTGAAAGTCTTCTATCTCAAACCCTTTCCACTCTGATTGGACTTATTTAGGCTAAAAGTCCTCTTCTGAGGACTCAGGTCCTTGGTCCAGGTGCCAGTCACTGGGGCCTTGGTCTCGTTCCAATCTTCTAGAACATGTGAGTGGCAAATGTCTTAAATAAAAGCAACAAGTAGTATGATTTCTGGGGCTCCAGGAAGGTCAAAATTCTGTCAGGGAGTAGACACTTTCTGAAAGTAATACTCTCTAGGAGTTGAGACATAAAACTTCTCTGGGTAGCTCATATCTATTTTGTTTTGAAACAAAAGAAGGGGATACTGAGGCAATCATGGGAACTGAGCAGGACCTTCAGAAGTTAGTTCAAAGACTTCTCCCAGCAGTAAATTTTGCCCGGTAAGAGAACTATTTGATCTCTAAGGTTGACAGGTTTTTTTTTTTTTTTTTTGGTGGAACTGGATATCATACTCAGGCTTACCAGGGAAGCGCTTATTCCACTGCGCCCTCTCCTAGCCCTAAGGTTGTATTGCTCTGATTCCAGAGGGAGTATCCGCAGCCCACGTCCTCAGGGCTGCCTCAGCTGTGGTGTTATCTTGACTTCAGAGCACTGTGAATTTGAGCTTTACCAACACAGCCAGAGATCTGTATGTTTAGGTACTCAACTCTGTACAGCCTGGTCTCCAACAGTCTCATTCAATTCTTTGTTCAAGGTAAGGAGGACCTGGAATAATTTTCACTGGTGAGCCATTTATAAAGAAGCTACCTGATAATAGTGTTAGTGCCTTTACAGTTAGGAAATTTCAAGGCCAATGAAATAGCTTAGCGAACTAAAGCACCTGCTTAGGCAAGTGCAGGAACCATGGTTCCATCGCTAGCACCTCATGCTGTGCCAGCCCCACCCCTAGGGCGGGCTAAGTTGGCTAGAGTCCAGGTGTAGTGGCAAACAGCTGTCATCCCAGTGGTGGGGAGGCTGAAAGCAGGAGTATCACTATGAGTCTGACCTTGCAACAACCAAATACATTTAAAAAAAATTAGGAAATTTCCCTTCTCATTTTTAACTAGAATTTAAATTTTATAAGACTGGTCCAAATAAGGTTTAAATTTCTTTTATTATCTTATTTTAAAGTTTTTTATGTGTTTATTATTACATGTGATTAGTAAAAATGTTGACTTTTTTCTTATATTTTGATCTTTATTTTTCTTAAGTATTATTTTGAATTTGCCATAAGGAATAAAACTACTATATTTAAAAGCTGGTAAAGTAGAATGAAACTGGGTGTGATGGCATATGCTTGTAATCCCAGCATTCAAGAGGCTGAGGCAGGAGGATTGTTGTGAGTTCTAGATGAGCCTGGGCTACAAAGTGAGTTGAAGGCCAGCCTGAACTGCATAGCAAGACCCTTTCACAAAAAGAAAAAAACAACCACAACAAAACCTATAATGATGATGAAAAGAATAACAGGATCTCTAACAAGAGCTTCTACTTCCTGAGCTCTTCAAAAGTTTCAGTCTCATGGGAATATAACTCACATGTCCTTACCATGGGACCTATTTGTTCCAGCTCTCCTTTCTCTCTCAGCTTCACTACGAACCACTCCTTCTAGTTTACACTTCACCCTACACTAGAATCTGGTCTTTCTGTTGCTTCTCTACCAAGTGTATTCCAATATGAGATTCCTTACTTGGCTAAGCTCTCTGCTGGGAACATTCCTTTGCAAGTCTTCAAACAGTCTTCACTTAGTTCAGCTTTAATTCCACTCATGTTTTATGTCAGTTATTTCCTCTTCAGAGGGATCGTCCCTGAACACATAGTCTAATGTAGCCTCTTCCTGGCCACCACTCCACTGGCTACCCAGATGAGTAGGACGGCCTGCCTAGCTAGGCATGGTCACTCTCATGCATATCACTCTGGAATTTTTGAATTGGATTAAAAAGGATGATTTTCTCACCAATATATGAATTTCATTTTGCCAAATAAACATAATCTGTCATATTCTCTTGTTTAAAGAAAACTATGATTGATTATTATGAAACATAAAGAGCTCTTCTGCTATTTAACTTACTAAACTTACCAAAGGATTTTCATACTTCAAGTTTTTTATTTTTTGTTTTTCTTTTTGTAGTGCTTTTTATTTTTTGTTTTTCTTTTTGTTGTGGGGATTGGACACAAAGCCTTGAATGTGTTGGTGAAGCATTTAATTACTGAGTTATATCACTAGCTTTATGTCAGGTTTTCTAAAATGATGCATACCTACAATCTTGTACACGGAAAATGTTAAGATTTTATTGCATTTTATACAAGCAAATAATATGACTGTTAGGGACAATACAATTTCATTAGATGATGGCTAACATTTATTTGAAATGATAATTTAAAAATGTTGCAAGACATACCACTAAATAACACACACACACAAATGTAGGCCATTTATTAATATTTTATTTAAGAAATTTAGATAGTTTTAATCTCAGGGGAAAGGTCTAAGTTACATAAAATGATCTTGTCATATTTTTCCATTTATTTTATTTGGTTTTATTTATTTATTTAATAATTTTATTGAGAAACAAATAGCAATGAGACAGTTTCAAAACTGATTAGTAGGACAGTTTCAATAATTAATACATTACATACTGTTGTCATAGTGGTTATTTATAGTATAAGATACAGACATGATATCCTGTCCACAAACACTATTAGAATAAATCAGGGCCTGGGAGATGGCTCAGTGGAATAAGTGTTTCCCTGGCAAGCACAAGGGCCTGAGTTCAATCCCTGGCTCTGC